>JAGFNQ010006328.1:548563-678156 GCA_024364735.1 Boesenbergia rotunda | reverse complement strand
TCGGTCTGGGCGCTTATCTGATCGAACGGTGATCCATTCAGATGCATTAAAGTCTGGTTAGTGGACCAATCCACCAACCGATTAACTCCTACCAAAACCCCTCCTTGCCGAACCCTAGCGCCGAAAACTCCCACTTGCGCCTCTTCATCCTGAGCGAGAGTGTTCCTACGTCTCCCTCTTCCTCGTGCGTGCGAGTTCTTGCGAAGGTCTCTACGGGCGTTTCCTTGTTCTCTGCA
The DNA here is from genome assembly GCA_024364735.1 of Boesenbergia rotunda. Classification (NCBI taxonomy): domain Eukaryota; kingdom Viridiplantae; phylum Streptophyta; class Magnoliopsida; order Zingiberales; family Zingiberaceae; genus Boesenbergia; species Boesenbergia rotunda. The sequence continues at coordinate 677,920 of JAGFNQ010006328.1, read as the reverse complement.
AGTTCTCTACTTGCTCTAAGTTTTCTGCGTCTCTAACTTGCGCTGAGAGCTTCTCCTACGCAAGTTCTTCTTCCAGTTTTTGAGATCCTTTCAAACTAACTTCAATGGCACCAAAGTGAGTTTTTGATTTAGTTTCCTTTATGACTCTGTTCATGGATTATATGTATATAAAGCTAATCATGTTTTGGTGTTTGTTCTTGGTGTGGTGCCGTGACCTTCTTGTATTGGCCGTGACCCACCTTTGCCATATCCTATCCTTGATCAACTCTTACATTTGTACTCTGTTGGTTTGTTATGATCCTGTCTACCTTGTATTTTTGATTAACCTATGATCATGTCTTGCCTTGCGATCTGTTGATTATTGTGTTGCGATCAAATCTTGGGTCTATGATTAAACCTTTGTTCTTATGATCTATTCAATCTTGTCCAATTGACTTAATCTTGTGCAATGATCAATTCGATTCTTTAGAAAATCATCAAAGGGTAAGGAACCAATGGAGGGCAATTCTAAGGGCAAAGGTCCCTCATCATCTACGCCTCCGTCAAGACCACCACCACCACCACATACCAGATTTCAGAATATTCACTTTGCTTTAGACTTTCACTGGCACAATTTCAAACTCATGCCATGTCGGATGGTGGACCAACCCTTTGTCTACGAACAGTGCCCTACCGTAAAACAAATCATTAAGTACTATGGGCTTCAACCCATCCTTTTCTTAGAGAGGCCAATAAATCTTGATTTGGTCTCTGAATTCTATAATAATATGGTCAGTGGTGAGGGCACGGGGTGGAGGACCCGTGTTGCCAGTGTTGATCTTGATTTTACTCTGTTAGCCTTTACTGTATTTCTTGGTTGTCGTCATTCAGATAACAGCTTCTCTCTCTACCCCTATCTTCCTGATCCACTTCCGGTTCCCTTTGTTGGAGTCACTTCTGACTCCATCTATGAGTATTTCCTGGACCGTCCCAGGCTGAGGGGTTCCGGTGAGCGCACCCGTGATTTTTCCACATTTCCTGCTCTCCAGCTTACCCCCATTGATTATGTTTTGTTTAAAATTATCACAAATTGTCTCCTTCCGACTACGTCAAAGCATCTAGACGAAATTCACCCATTCCACTGCTTGATGCTCTACGGGATGCATCAGCAGTTAGACTTCGATATCGTACCATCCATATATTTCTCCATCATTGTCCACAGTCTGATGTATGGCCAGATAGTCTACATGTCATTCGGTCATATCATCACTGCCTGGCTGTAGTCCGTTGGGATCGATGTTTCACAGGGCCGCACTGTACCTATGGTGCGACAGGACTGCCGACTTGATCGTCGCATGCTGGCCCAGTCTGGTATTGTTGTCAGATCACAAGGATTGCGATGGAAGGATCGGAGACATATGGGGGAGTCTCCAGGAGCAGCCCATACCCAGGAGCGGCCCGCTGATACAGAGGATTATGATGAGTGGGCTCCTGACCTCCGCTGGCAGGTTGCGGAGTTAGAGTGGATACTGCAGCACGAATTACACATTTCCGAGCTCTAGCGCCAGGAGGTTCGCTCAGAGTTTCGATCCTTTGATCGTCGCCTGAATACTCTAGCATGTGACATCTCTGAGATGAGCTCACTACAGGACAGATGGTATGAAGAGTGGTATCATCATACATTTCCTGATGGTGCGTCCCCCAGTGGCACTTCACCAGGGGACATCATATACATTGATGATTCAGACAATGATCCAGCTGACGCTTGACTGCTCCCTGCTTTTGTTTGATGATTTCTGACCTTTTGACGGCTGTATCCGTCTTGACCTTTGCTTGTTATAGCATGATATTGAGTTGCATCTACTATCTGTCTGGATATTTTCTGTATAGCCACTATACTTATTTTTTGATGTATTTCGTGTCATCTTATGATCAGGCTGTGTTTATATGGTGATATTTTGCATGTATTTCTTATCATGCTTAGGATGTTGGCGTATCTATGTTCACATGATTACTATCTGCCTATATGCCTCATTCTATATCGCTATAATCATGCTTAAAATGTCATGTCTACTTGATGCACATGATTATTTTACCATGCCTTGTGTGTTGTTATTTCATGTTAGTATGATGCATGTGATTGCTATATCTTGCTCTATCTTTTTCACATGTGTTCATATAGTTATAAAAAACCAATCACATCTTTGTTGGTTTGGGATACCCCTAGGATTGAGGGGGAGTATGGTTAAACTTAACAGCCCTTCTAGACCCTTTTCGGTGTTCGACAAAGGGGGAGAGTGTGGTTGGTTAAGTTTAGGATGATTATATTGTACGGGGAGGATCCTGATTCCCCTATGATTCTGGATTTGAGGAAATTGATTGAGAATCCCTAAACTTAAAATCGGGTTGTCAAACAACAAAAAGGGGGAGATTGTTGATGCAGTCTGGCCCTGATTGTTATTTTGGTGTTGACACCGATTTTAGTTTAGGTTGATGATTATGATGATTATGATTAAGTCCTGATCGAGGATTAGACATGGTATGGAAAATCCTAGCTTGGAGGGCTAGGTGTTGGAAAATCCTAACCTGGAGGGTTAGGTGTGGAAAATCCTAGCTTGGAGGACTAGGTGTTGGAAAATCCTAACCTGGAGGGTTAGGTGTGGAAAATCCTAGCTTGGAGGGCTAGGTGTTGGAAAAGTCCTAATTCGGAAGGGTTGGGTGAAAAGTCCTAGCTTGAAGGGCTAGGTGAAAAGTCCTAACTTAGAGGGTTAGGTGCAAAGTCCCAACCAGGAGAATTAGGTGAAAAGTTATGACTTGGAGGGTCAGGTGCCTAGCTTGGAGGGCTAGGTTGGATGAAGTTCTAACTCGGAAGGGTTGGGTGAAAAGTCCTAGCTTGAAGGGCTAGGTGAAAAGTCCTAGCTTGGAGGGCTAGGTGAAAAGTCCTAACTTGGAGGGTTAGGTGCAAATTCCCAACTTGGAGAGTTAGATGGAAAAATCCTTAGCTTGGAGGGCTAAGGTGGATGAAACCCTAGCTTGGAGGGCTAGGTTTGAGTCCCTGGATCGGTCTGGTGACCGATCAGGGATATTGGCACGCTGCTCCTTCGTGGATCGGTCTGGTGACCGATCCAGCGATGTCTGATCAGTCTGGTGACCGATCAGGGAGCGCACAGTGAGGTTGGGAACCTACTGTGTTGCTCCTGATCGGTCCGGTGACCGGTCAGGGAGCAGGCAGCTTCCTCACTGCCTTGCTCCTGATCGGTCTGGTGACCGATCAGGGAGCGAACAGTGAGTGAGTTCCCCCACGGATCAGCTCCTGAACGGTCCGGTGACCGATCAGGGACTTAGGATTTGATTTCCGAGATCATTGTTTATTAGACCTGATCGGTCTGGGGACCGATCAGGCTTCACTCTGATCGGTCACCAGACCGATCAGGCGTGTATTGCCGTGAGAGCTGGGAATCCCAGCGAAGCAGTAGATCGGTCTGGTGACCGACCCACAAGCCCTGGATCGGTCCGGTGACCGATCACTTTAATTCAAATTGCGTTGTCAGACGCTCTGAACATATCTGATTCTCTGCGCTCACTCACTGATCTTTGATTTTCTGATTGATATGTTGTGCTAACAATCTGATTAAGCTGCAGGTGACAGGGGAGGATTCAAACACTCAAGGAGAGTCAATGGAGACCTTTCCTTGGAGCAGGTTTGTCCGTTTTTCCATCTCAAGTTGCAACGGCCGAGCTGCAGACTGGAGCTGAGACTGGAGCTTGGCTGAGGCAAGCTCAGGGAGTCCAGGGAGAGCTCAGTGGTAGTTGGCGTTGGCAGGTGAGAAGCTAGTGGCTGCAGGGATGGTGTCATCTGACGCTTGGTGGAGAAACAAAAGGGCGGAAGAAGGCTTCGTTGAAGCAGAGTTCGCGAAATAGTTTTTGCTTGAGTTCTTCCTGCGCCTTTGAGTTCTCCACAACTTGCTTGCTTGATCTGAAGTTCCATCTTGTGCAAGAATCTGAAATCAGAGAAGCAACGGTTCTCTACTTGAGCACCTGGAGGAAGGAACAAGAAGTTTCGAGTCCAACAGCGAGAAGACACGGGGAAAGGGTTCTTGCATGAGATCGTCGCTGGGTGGAGCTCTGAGGGAGCTTGCTGTGTTCTTGTCTTTGCCAAGTGCTAAGTAAGATCTTTCTTGTGTTTCATTGTGCTTAAACCTATATCTTTGATTGAAACGCTGTGGAGAGGTTTCTCCACCGAGAAGGAGGTTGCTTTCTATCCGGTGTTAACCGGGGCTTGATCTGCCGACGATCAAGGGATCGCCCACCTTAAGGGCACACCAAGGAGTAGGGGCAAGTTATCCCCGAACCTTTTAAACCCTCCTTGTTAGCGATCTTGTTTGTGGTTCTAGTTTGTTTTGGTTTTCTGCATTTTTGCACTTTACTGTGTTCCTTGTGTCTTCCACTGTGCTACTAACAACTTAAGTGCAGAAATTTGCTAAGTCGTAAAGTCCAAGTGATTGGCTATATTCACCCCCCTCTCTCTAGCCATCCGGTTTCCAACAGATCTTCTTCTTTTCATAATACAGTAGAATACAAGAGAGGAAGTAGAAAATACTCTTCAGACGAGCAGCACTTCGACTTTGTATGGAACCGTATCGTGCACGTGCAAAAAGGTGCTCCTTTTATAGGTGAACAGGATAGACTCGCAGTCTGTCCAGCCCTGCACCAGTCGACTGCCCCAAGTGCAGTCAACTGGCCTAGCATTAATTGCTAGCCAACGGCTAGTTTTTGGGATATACCAGTCGACTGCCCAAATTTCAGTCGACTGGTCCGAGGCCGCAAACTTTCTGTGAGTTTTAGCAGTCGACTGCCCCAGGGCCAGTCGACTGCCCTGCCTCACAGCTCAGCTCCAGCCACTCCGGACCTTCTCCTTCACGTGTGCCTTCATGTCTGCTCCCTTGGCTTGCCTCCATGCCACCCTTCACGTGTGCCCTTGAAGTCCACTTCCCAGCTTGCCCTTGGAGCTCTCCTCCCTCGGCTCTCGTCCCTCGGATATGTCCACCATGTGTGATTCTCCAAGTCCTGCAAACTCAATCACACACATCAAATACAACATAACACTCTAACCTTAAACATATTCACTCACACACATCAAAACTATGATCTTTCAATCATTTAAGGGTCGATTGCCTCAACAATCTATTTCCCTGCGAGGCCCCCTTCGACCCTTTTCTCTTTGGAGAATGTTGGCGACTCCCGAACTGTCGTCACCGTATCCCACGCAATCTCTTGAATGAACTCATAAAGAGTTGTGGGTTCCTAGGCACGGCGAAGGCATGCCAATCGATGTGACGCTTTGGCGTTGGCGTCCGTTGCTTTTCCTGCACCATGCCTGCATTAAATGCTCCTAGAGGCAATGGTCACTATAAATAGGGGGAGAAGGGTGAACCGTCTTCTCCATCCCTTCCGCCTCCTTTCTTATTGATGGTGAGATGTCGTTGCCTTTTCTTCTACCCCTTTTTACGGCCGCAGTTCTCTATGTCGGAGATGTAGGAGGGTTCCCGACCGAAGGGCCTTACGGAGGGGGAAGCCTTGCATCATTTGCTGGGGAGCATGGTGGAGATGATGTCTATGGTCTCGCTGAAGATCCTAGTGGAGGTGGGGCTCCGGTATTATCTGAGGAGACCAGAAGCGACATCGCATGGTCCGGTAGGGGGCATGACGGAGATGACATATCCTGATGGTTGCCTCCGCCTGGTCGGTCTGTGGTGGTGCATTCCTGGTCTGCTTCAGATGCCATCCTCTTCCGAATCCTCGTTAGGATGGTGTTTGTAGGATACGCCGTCACTAAGAGGGGGGTTGCCGCCAGTGCTTCCTCTCCCCTGTTAAGGCAATTCTTCTTTTCCAGCATCCGGAGAGAAATTGTAGTTCCCCCTCCTCCTCCTTCTGAATGTTGTGTCGGATGCATCTTTGTGGGAAGAGGTAGTCGGGGCCTTCAGATGGGGTCGTGCTACCCATGTGTTACCTCAGGCGTCCCCATCTGTTATCGGTTACTCGGATGAAGTACCAAGATGATGGCCGAAGATTCGAGGAGGACGCCGACAGACTCCCGCGTACCGCATATTCGGAAGACCGTTCCAAGCCAAGCGACCCCTGCGGGAATGACGCAGTAGCGAAGAAAGATCCAAGTAGAGGAGCGCTTCCTCTAACTAGATATTCTGATTGTATCTTGATATTTCTCTGAGACATTGGTCTTCATGTATTTCCCATATAAATAAAGCAAAAAATTTTGTTACCTTGTGTATGTGTATGTCTGTATTGTGTTAATACTTTGACTTCTCACTTGCTATCCTTTAGCCGGGCAAGCCGTGCTATCTTGGCTTCGGCTGCACCTAAGTGTCATGGGCCCTTGAGATGTTGCGAGGCCTCATGGTTTTCGTACTTGGCAGGGAGTCCGTAGCAACCCAGATCAAGCCTAAGTACCTTGGACATCCATAGCACCGCAAGGCGTTAGGGTTTTTACCATTGGTCGGGAGTCCGCAGCAACTCAAATCAAGCCTAAGTACCTCGGGCATCCACAGCACCTCAAGGTATTAGGGTTTTTACCCTTGGTCAAGAGTCCGCAGCAACCCAGACCAAGCCAAAGCACCCCGGGCATCCGCAACACCGCGAGGTAATAGGGTTTTGGGTACTTGGTCGAGTGTAGCAACCCATACCAAGCCTAAGTACCTTGGGCATCTGCAGCACCGCGAGATATTAGGGCTTTTACCCTTGGTCGGGAGTCTACAGAAACCCAGACCAAGCCTAAGTACCCCGGGCATCCGTAGCACCACGAGGTATTAGGGTTTTGGGTACTTGGTCGAGTGTAACAACCCAGACCAAGCCTAAGTACCTCGGGCATCCGCAGCACCACGAGGTATTAGAGTTTATATCCTTGGTTGGGCGTAGCAGCCCGGACCAAACCTAAGTACCCCGGGCATCCGCAGCACCACAATTTTACCCTTAGTGGGGAGTCCACAGCAACCCAGACCAAGCCTAAGTACCTCGGGCATCCGTAGCACTGCAACGTATTAGGGTTTTGGGTACTTGGTCGGGTGTAGCAACCCAGACCAAGCCTAAGTACCTCGGGCATCTGCAGCACCGCGAGGTATTAGGGTTTATATCCTTGGTTGGGCGTAGCAGCCCGGACCAAGCCTAAGTACCCTGGGCATCCGCAGCACCACGAGACATTAGGATTTTTACCCTTGGTTGGGAGTCCACAGCAACCCAAACCAAGCCTAAGTACCCCGGACATCCGCAGCACCGCGAGGTATTAGGGTTTTGGATACTTGGTCGGGTGTATCAACCCAGACCAAGCATAAATACCTCGGGCATCCACAATAGTGCAAGGTATTAGGGTTTTTAATTCTTGTGTAGTGCGTGGGTAGTTTGAAGAAGACATCTTCCTTTATTCCTTGAATTTGCTGCAAGGCAGCAAAAATACACAGAAGGACACACAATATATAATGCAAATCTTACTCGGACCGGAAGGGTTAGAGACAGCCGCCTGTCCCAGACCTCCCGAGCCTCTGGTCCTTCTCACTCTGCGCATGACCTCCTCCTTCAGCTAGCCTTCAAGACCCCTTGGGTTCTTCCGTGACTCCGTCCTGACTTCCCCGCTATAGCACCGCCGAGACACCAGCTGGTTTCCTTTGACTTCGACCACTCAATCACCGACGGGGAATTTTATCTTCTGATGGTTGACAGAGACCACCGCCTGGAAAACGCTGAGCGCCGAGCGACCCAGGATAGCGTTGTAAGAAGAAGGAGCATCCACGATCAAGAAGGGAGTCCTCCTAGTCCTTTCAAGCCTGTCGCTACCCAAGGAGAGTGATAAGGTCATTTGCCCTACCGGTTGTACTTGATACCCCGTGAAACCGAGTAGAGGGGTCGAGACTAGGAGCAGTTCATCTTCATCGATCTGCATTTGGTCCAAAGCCGCCTTGTATAGGATGTTTACGGAACTCCCGGTGTCCACGAAGATGAGCTTAACCTCATAGTTAGCAATATGAGCTATGATCACTAAGGCGTCTTCATGGGGAGCTTCCACCTCTTCCAGGTCAGCCGGCCCAAAAGATATTGTGGGATCGGGCTCCTGACTCCGACTGGTCCCAATGGAGTAGTTTTCCAGTCGCCGGGTATGAGCTTTCCTTGCCCGGTTGGAGTCCCCTCCGGTAGAGCCTCCGGAGATGACTCCCACATGCCCGGAGGGCGGGTCACGCATAGGGCCCTTGCCCTTTTGAGGATCTCTGTCTAAGGAGAGGGATCTTCGGGGCACGGGTCCCCGACTCCTTCCTCGCGATCGCAATCGAGACCGATGTCGGGCCTCATTTTCTCCAGCCTGCTACCGCCGAGGGGAGAAGCTCCATCATGGAGATCTTCGGCGATACCCTGGCTTATTCCACTTTCTTCGAGGTCTGGTATCTACCTCTTCACTAAACTTCTTCTTCAAGGCATGACACTCCTTGGTGGAGTGTGTGGAGCTGTCATGAAAGCTGTAGTGCTTCGGCAACGGCTCCGGCCGCTCGGTGTCCACCGTCTCAACCAGCCTGCGCCGGCCCGCCCACTGGTCCTTTCCGAGGTGGAGGTCTTTTCCTCGATTCAGAGGTGGGGGCTCCCTCCTCTCAGACCTGGGCACCGCTGGAGGGAGAACTCCAGCTGGCTCCTTGCGCGGGGCGTGTTGTACTTCTTCCATGTTGACGTGCTTAACAGAACATCCCAGCAGGTCATTGAAACTGGCGGGGGGCTTTTTTACCAGGGATCGGAAAAAGTCCCCTTCGGGCAGCCCCTAGGTGCAGGCGCTGACAAGAATTTCAGACGTGGCGCTGGGCACGTCCTGGGCACCCGATTGAATCACTAGATGTACTCCTTTAGCGGCTCTTTAGGCTTCTGCTTGAGGGCAAACAGATTAAGTGTCGTCTTTTAGTACCGACGGCTACTGGCGAAATGATGGAGGAAGGCTGTTCTGAATTCCATGAAAGAGTTGATAAACCCTTGCGACAGCCTCTGGAACCATCGTTGTGCTGCTCCCGACAAGGTGTTCAAGAACACCCGACACTTTACACCGTCAGTGTATTTGTGCAAGAGTGCTGTGTTCTCGAACTTACGATGTGATCCTTCGGGTCTATATTTCTGTCATAGTCGGCAATCCCGGGCCCACGGAATTGCTTCAGCATGGGGTCTTCGACAATTTCGGATGAGAAAGGAGTAGCGGGGACCTTAAGGGAGGTCTTCGGTTCCTCCTTCTTCCCTTGTCCTTCTTCATGCCAATGCGCGCTGGAGGCGATCGAGTGGACCTTCTCGCACTCTCCTAGAGAGTCCCGTCGGGGACCTGGGGCCTCTCCGTCTCGTTGGCCCATTGGTGTGATGGATCTCCGCGAGTGCGAGACGGAGACTCTAGGGATCTCCTCCCGTGCAGGAGCCCCCTGTTGTGAGGCCGCTTGTTCAACTTGATGTTGCTTGAGCGCTTCTTTGACGGCGTTGGCCACCAAGCGATCGAGTTCCTCCCTAGTAAGGATAAGGGGTTGTCCTTCTGGTCCTGCCATCGGTGCTCCTTCAGGTACTTTGCTGGTTTCCCACAAACGACGTCAAATTTGTTCCGGAAGGAGTCGACAACGATGGTCAGGCACCGAGGTTCTGCCCACGTGAAAGCTGACAGGAGGGAAGGACCCCTGCGCCCTGCGAAATCAACATGAGCGTTAGGGGAACACGCCGGAGGTTGTCCGGCGGAGGCCACTCTAACGCTCAAGTCAGTATCTTGATGGAAAGAGGTGTAAGACAAAAAAAGAGAGCGTAAGTTGTAAAAAATGCTCAACCCCCTTACCAGAGGGATCGGGGTACCTTTTATACTAGCCGCCTCTATTTTGACGCGTCCCCACGATTTGTACCACGCCCTCCTCCTCTTTCGGCAGTTACTGGATAGTCTATGAAACGGTCTAAGCCGTCATTACATTTCGACCCATTGTGACATTTAAGGGTCGTGATGACTGATGATTCCATGCCAGCAAGGACGCTTATCCATAGATCCGCAAAGGAGGAAAGAGCCGTTATTTGCTATCGAAGGTATCTAGGGCTCCGCTTCCCCGAGGTGGTCTCGAGGTCTTCTGGCTCGGGTGATCGCGGGCGTTATAGATCCCGAGGTGGTCTCGGGACTCTGCCTCCCGGGGTGATCCCGGAAGAGATCTTCTGGTTGACTTCCCAGGAATGCCTCCCGAGAGAGGTCCTAGAGACTCCTCCTCCCGAGAGTGTCTCGAGGTCTCTGAAAAAGAAGTCTTTGAGATTCATTGCAATCTACCACGAAACTTTTTCATCCCACGTATCTACCACGAGCTATTCAACCCCATCATATGGATTTTGAATCATGCATTTTCCTAATTTTATACGAGTAAATGAAAGAAAATATTTTAATTCTCCTATAATTCATTCCTTCAATGATTTACCCTTCGAAGCAGACAAGTCTAAAAAAACAAAGTATTTATATACAGCTTGATTTGTTACAACAACTGTTAATAACTATTATAATACATAGAAGTTACTGATTAATTCCTACACCATATTTAGTATACGTTTAGAGATTAAGATTTAGAATTTAAATCGCGTAGAAACGGTTCAATAGCTATTACAATATACAGAAGATACCCAATAATTATTATAATTTATTTAGGATGTGTTTCAGATTTAAAATTTAAGATTTATCGTATATAAAAATTATTTAGAAGTTACTACAATATAAAAAGCTATCGAGTAATTATTATAATATATAAAAAAAATTAATTACTATTACAACGTGTCATGATAAATTTAAAATCTCTAAATATTATTATATTAAAATATCATTTATTAATTTATCAAAATTATTTAAATTTTACCCAAATTATTTTAAATTAATTTAAATGGCTATCCTTTACAACTCATAAACTAACTCTAAACAAGTTGTAATAACTATTGGATAAAATATTAGATTAGGTAGTAGACGAATTTTGGGTGATTAGTTTAGCCCCATAGAAATTTTTTTTCGATCACCAGGATAAATCGGAAAGTGCTCACGATGGGCGATTTAGAAGCTTAATGTCTCAGGATTCACGTCTCATTTAAAAAAAAAATCTATAAAATACACTATAATTATGAATCGAACCGTGAATATCTTGAATAACGACTAATTACTCTACCATTATATTATAATCCCAGAAATTATAATAACTATTGGATAGCTTCTGCCTATCATAGTAATTATTTAATAGTTTTGCTACGGTATAAATTTTGGATAGCTTTTATAATATTATATGTTTTCATATAATAGGTAAAAGCTACATATTAAAATATTGATTTGATGTATCTTAAATTGGGATTTTTTTGATTTTTTTTATTTATGGATCATGATTCGATTTCTAGCAGTAGACTGGATCCTCTGTACCGGGATCTCCCTTTACTCGTGTACTAATTCGTCGACGATCGCCGGCAAGTCGTCCGATCGACGATCGGACACCACCAATAATTTTTTATCGTCGTTCCGAATAAGATGATATCCTCAGAGAACGGTGAACCCGTCGGGTATCGCCACAATTGTGATGTTATCGTATTCACCGTCGAATCCGACGAGACGTCTGATGCGACGATTTCGACGGGTACACCGTTCTCTGAGGATATCATCTTATTCAGAACGACGATCAAAAATTATTGGTGGTGTCTGATCGTCGATCGGACGACTCGCCGGCGATCGCCGATGAATTGATATACGGGTACAGGAAGATTCCGGTACATAAGATCCGGTCTGTTCTAGCAGAAGGTTCGGGTCTGACTATCCGACCCGTCGATGCCTCTGGAACGCGCCACAGGAGTACAACAATGGCAGAGCGTCGGACTGGCAGACGCGCGTCCGCGCAAAACACTCCGCAAAGCGTTGGGAACGCGACGGTGAAAACGTCAAAATACCGACCGTCTCGGGCGGCGGAGCCACCAACGGTGGCCATCTGGGTCGCCTCGGTCGCTCCGCTGACCGACCTTCTTCCCATCGTCCGATCTGCTTCCATGGATCTAGAGATGGACTCGTGATGCGAGCACGCGACAGAGAAGAACGGAAGCGAAGTGCAAGCAGGAGTCGAGAGCCGCGATCACGATGAGGATAAGCCGAGCCTCTGTTCCGCCGGATACGGGACTCGGAGAGGCGATCCGGTTCTTCGCCGGCGAAGGCTCGGTGGGGAATGTCATGACATGGTGGCAAGATGTCCACGGCTCGGAGAAGGAGCAGCGGGATGTCTTCTACGCGCTCTGCGCTTCCTACGCTCTTGTTAGCCTCGTCGCTCTGGTATGTATTATTCCTCCTCCCTTCCTCGAATATTGGACCCTAAAAATCTTGCCAAATGAAGTGGTTTAGTTTTTTCATCGTAAAATTGATTTGGTGCTCGATAATTTGTCTTCAAATCGTGCTTTTTTCCACTCCAAAATAGAATGGTTTGCGGTCGGATTTTGCTAAAATCTCGAAGGGGAGGAACATTTCTTGTCTGAACAAGGTAGTAGTCGATTGTGAGATATCAATGTTATCACGAAGAGTGAAATCTAAGGATCGTTCACAAGCTTTGAATTTCTTGGAGTATGAAGCTTGCTATATGTTTGTGTAAATGTGCATTCAGTATTAAAGTTATTACACATTCACTAGTAACGTTAGAATGAATTTTACATGTCTGCATTGTTTACACCCTGTTTGGAAACCTTTTAAGTGAGGAATTGGACAATGAATTGTAAAAAGAGAATTGAATTCAATTCAATTATTATACTTTTACGATTTTATCCCGCGAGGATAGAGCCGGAGCAACTTTGATTTGTTTTGTGAGGGGGCGATTTGGTAATTTAATTTGTTTAAGTGAAAGGAATTCAATTCCTTTCACAAATCACATGTGTTTAGGTGTGATTTATTTTGAGGGGTTTGAAAGGAATTGGAATTCAATTCCTTAGCAATTCCTTCCTGAAAATTGCTACCAAACGATGGAATTGAATTCCAATTCCCATGGGAATTCCAATTCCTTCCTTTCCAAACAGGGTGTTAATGTTGAAATGCTAGTAAAATCTTCTTTTTAAAACTCATGGTGCTCATTTCTTGGTGCATAAAAGGAAAAAAATTGGTCAACTCTTACGTATGCCTGGCCATGGTTTGGAATTAACATATTACTACAACAACAACCAAGTCTTTATCTCATTATATGGGGTCAGCTATTAGATCCTTCTACGCCATTGGGCTTGGTCTCTCACTACATCTTTATTTATATTTAAATAAATTTTATCATGTTTTATTATTACCGACCAAGTCTTTTTGGTCTTTCCCTTCCTCTATTAATTTGTGTATTTATCATACTCTCACATCACATAACTGGGGCATTTATTGGACGCTTAAGTATCTGTTTATACCATTTTAAACGTGTTTCTTGGAGTGTCCTCAATAGGTGCAACTCTAACTCTCTCTAATATTTTCATTTCGTATTTTGTCCATCCTCGTATGTCGTATATCCACCTTGGTCGCATATCCATCTTAACATTCTTGTTTCTACGATCCATCTTTTGCTTGTGTTTTCGTTTCATAACCCGACATCCAGCTTCATATAACATACCAGGTCTAATTGTCATTTTATAAAACTTTCTTTAAGCTTTAGTGGTACCGATCACAAAGAACATTTGATGGCACCCTCCATTTCAACCATCTTGGTTGTGTCTTATATAAAACATCTCTATTAACCGCGTCATCCCTTTGCAAAAACAATCCTAGATATTTAAAGTTCTCAATTACAGCTAACTCGTTATCTCCAAGCTTAACATTTGCTTTTCTACGTTTGATACTATTAAATTTAAATTTTATATATTCTGTCTTTACTCTACTAAGCTTTAAACCTTCTACTTCTAGTGTTTCCACCCAGATTTAAGCTTAGTATTTACTCATTCACGTATCTCATCGATCAAAACAACGTTATATGCAAATAACATGCACAATGGCAACATGACTTGAATGTGTCCAATGAGTTCAATCATGTCTAGTGTAAAAAGGTATAAACTTAGAGGTAATCTTTAATATAATCTTATCTTTATAGGAAACGCTTCAAGCGAGTATTTTTACTGATATTATATTCTCATACATATCCTTAATTGTTTCCATATATACAATGCTAACATTTTTTTAAGAATTCGGTATATAATTTCTCATAGGACTCTGTCATGAACTTTTTCTAAGTTAATGAATATCATGTGTAAGTTTTGCTTCTTTTCTCAATATTTTTCAATCAATTATTTGAGAAGATGTATAGCTTATATCATCAATCTTTCTTACATTAATTCAATTTAATTTTCAATCACCTTGATATCCTTCTTAAATTTTTTTCTATCACTTTTTTCTAAAGTTTCACGATATGATTTATTAACTTAATGCTCCTCTATTTTGTACTTTTCCTTTATTTTTATATAAGAGAACTAGAATACTTACCCTCCATTAATCCGATATTTTCTTCATTTTAAAATTAGAATAAAGTCATCAATACCATACTTTCCTAAGCACTTCCATACTTCTATTGAAATATCATTTGATCCAATTGTATTCCCATTTTAAATCCCATTTGATTGCCTATTCTACTTCTCAAGTTTGAATTCTTCATTAAAAAAAATAAATTTCCATACTCTTTCAACATTCTTAAGTTTCCTAAATTAAGTTGGTTCCTCGTTAAAAAGTTGATGAAAATATCTCTTCGATCACTTTTTTATTTTCTCATCTTTCACTAGGACTATTGGATTCATTTTTAATACATCTTATTTGGGTAAAACCCTTTATTTTCATCTCTCTCTCTTTAGTTATTCTATAGATGTCTTTTCCCCTTCTTTTGTATTAAACTGTCAATACAAAATTTCAAAAGCTTCATTCTTGCTTCACTCACTGTTTTATTGGCCTTTTCTTGGCTATTATGTATATTTTTAAAAAAATTTCATTTTTACAAGTGTATAATAACTTGTAGGATGTTCATTTTTCCATCACTTTTTTCTTGTACTTCTTTATTTCACCATCATGATTCTTCATATAATGATACTCATCCTCTTGACTTACTGAGTATACTCTTGGTCATCACTTTTAAATTTGATATCTTATCCTATTTCATAGTCAAGTGTTCATGTATTTCTCCTAATACTTATGTTTCTATCGTCTTTTTTAAAAATACTATGCCTGAAGTCGGTATCTAACATCACTAACCTATGTTAGATGCTTAAGTTTTATCTATGGATGACCTTACAATATTTACAAAATTTTCTATCTCTTTGTAACCATAAGAAAGTGGATTTATTGTTCCTACTTTTGAATGTAATTAAGTATTCTTCTTTCTTCTTGAGAAACGTATTAGCTATTATAAGTGCATATGTTATCGCGAAATCTAATATAGTTTTTTCTTCATTTTTTTTAGTCTAAAATCATAGCCCTCATGCACCCTATTGTATTCCTCATTTCTTACTCCTACATATTCATTTATATCTCCTCCAATAAAAATCAGCTCATTTGTCAAAATTTTTTATACTATCACATCTAGGTCTTCCCGAAACTTATGATTGATGTTTTTCTTTAATCCTGCTTAAAGTGTATATATGCTAATTATATTAATAATTTCTTTTAGCACGATTATCTTGATAGTTATAATCTTATCTCCCTTCTTAACTAACTATTTCGTCCCTTAATGAACTATTTATAATAATAACTACTTTATTTTTCATTTTACTCATTCCTGTGTATCATAACTTAGGGTGCGTTTGGTTCAAGTTATCGTATATAACCTTGGTTATGTGATTACCAAGTAATCACATAACCAAGGTAATGGGGAATGAAACATAACCTGAAGTTGCTTGGTTCAATCTAGGTAATCAAATAAAATCTTGTTTGTTTAGAGGTAATAGTCTATAACATAATATAGTATTTTACCATATTACCCTTTAGAATTTGTTTAGATAATTCTATTAAAATTTTAATTAAATTTATTTATTTTTTCTCTATTTAATATATTAAAAATCTAATTAAAATATTAAATAAAAAATATTTTAATTTAGTTGTTGGTCGCCGGCCATCGACGGTGGTCGTCGGTCATCGGTTGCCGTCGGTCGTCGTCAGTCGCCGATCGCCGGCCGTCGTCGGTCGTCGGTCGCCGTCGGCCGTCGGCCGTCGCCGGTCGCCGATCGTCGGCAGTCGTCGGTCGCCATTCGTCGGCCGTCGCCGGCCGACGGCGGTCGCCGGGCGCCGGCGGCGGCGGTCGCCGACCGTTGTCGTTAATCGTCGGTCATGAATAACGCTTTCGAAAATTAATAAATTGTAATGGTTATTTTCGTCTTAAATGTAAATACTGGAGGATAATTTTGGAAAAAAAAGTTGCATAACCCCGGAATCAAGAAAAACCTTACTTTCCTAAGGTTTTTCGATTCCTGGTTGCATGACCCTTTTGCTGACGTGTCGGACATCGATCATTACTTGGGAATCGCTAATTATCGAAACTAAACAATGTATTCGTTGATATCCTTGAATGGATAACCAAGGTTATCAAGAATAACCCCCAACTAAACGCACCCTTAAAATCTAAGATCTCTATTATCTTTGTCTTCTCCCCTAAACATTTTATCTTTTATAAGCATAAAATATTATTTTTTTTTCTAATTAATGTATCTACTACCTCTATTGCTTTAACAGTGAGTATATTTTAAATCTAAGACAATCGATATTCTTATAATGTGTGCCCTTATCCAACATTGGGTGTGAGGACTCTTGCATACACTACACTCAAATTTTCATGAAGATATAGCAATCCTTGCTAAGACGATGCAATGGATCTTGCAATGTGTTCCTTTTGAGGGAATAACTTTGCATGAACGTAATAGTTTGATAGATCCAAACATAATATTTGTCTTTGTTTGACGTTAGTTAGCAACCTAACGTAATTCTCCTCCTTTATCCGGGATCGACTATGATAGAGTTATTTGCCATTGATGGATTTTATAATTGATAGATTAACCTTTCAAAATTGACAGTTCAAAACTCTTAACCCTCAACTTTAACCGTTAAGTTAGTTATGGTTCACAATTCGTAGTTGACAATTATGGTTCACTATTGGTTACAGTTATTACTAGACCTTTATATTTTAATTTCTAAAAAAAATATAATAAAAAATTATAAATATTGAAAAGTAAAAAAAATTAATAAACAAAAAGGTTAAACTTATTTAAGTTGCCTACGTATCCCCTTAGGATATAGGAAATAGAAGATTCAAAGTTAAGGTAGTTCAGAAGTGACGTTTACTCACTTCCATTGTGTGTTCTCGTATGGTATCAAAATCTTCGATATCAAAATCTTCTTACTTGTCCTTTTGTATTCCTTTTGTGGCTCTTGTCTAACTATAAGTAGTGTTTGAGCTTCCAAAGAGTAGGAAACCAAAGGATTCCTACTCAGAACTAAATATTTATTTTAGCACAACGACACCAAACAAACAAGAATCTTCTTTTGTGCTAACAAGACAAAGTGGAACATCAACACCCGACAAGGCTAGTTGAACCTCTGCCCGTTTTTGTCATGACCAATTGTCTCAATGGATTTCATCATGACCTTAACTAAGTTTGAAGGATATGGAAGCAACATGGTGGTAGTTGACCAGTTCAACAAGTATGTTTCTTTCATTCCCATCTCCTTATATTGCACTGTAGGTGAGGTAAATGTTCTCGTTTCTTTGACATGTGGTGAAGCTTTGGGAACTTCCACAAAACTGACATGTGGTGAAGCTTTGGGAACTTCCACAAAACATAGTGAGCAATCATGACCCTTGTTTTATCGTTAATTTTAAACTCTTTTTTAAATCATTGGAGATAGCTCTCTACAAGTTTGCATCCCTAAAGCGACAAGTTTTCATCCCTACAGTGACTGGCAAACCAAGCACATGAATGGGCTATTAAGCTTAAGGCACTATGTGAGTGCTCATCAGCGAGATTGGGCGAAGTTGCTACCCAATTCTCCAAATCACACACCTTAAAATTAGCATCTCATGCACCCATTTCCCAAAATACATTTTCACCTCCATCGTCTGTCTTCCTCCCAACACGCAATCACTCGAATAGGCCGTGGAGGTGGTCGCGAAATCGCAGCTACTTGTCATGTCATCTGTTTGAGTGGTTGCTAGTCAGACAAAGGGTGAAGGAAGGCAATGACAAAGGGAAAGGGTATTTTGGAAATTGGGTGTCTGAGTTGGTAATTTTAAAACTAGGATTATGATTTAAGTATTTGGAAAATTTAGGCGTGTGGTTCACTAAATTACCGAATAAGATATGAGGGTCCCTTCTCAGTCACCAAACATGGGTAAGTTATCTTGCTAAGTCAACTTTGGCAAAACTCAAGGTTCATCCTCACTTCCATGTGATCTTTCTCAAGCCTTATCATGAAGACAAGGATGACCAAGCAGTAACAAGTTGAATCGTGCACCAATAGTCATTGTCACTATTTTTTTATAGTTATGTCACACGGGATCATTTGAAGGAGAAGAGTTCCAAGCTATACTAAATACTTGGTACAATGGAAGAATCTACCAAATACCGAGGCAAGTTGAGAACAAGAAGATGCATTATGGCAATTCACCAAACACATTAAGCGCTACAAAGAAGAGAGCGCACCAAGGACGTCGCATGATTAGGTGGGGGAAAATGTCATAACCCACCCAATTTCAAGTCCAAGAGAGGTCCTTCATCTACCTTTTGGCCCACTCTCTTGCACATGGTTTTTCTTATAAATGCTTCTTGAGAGCATTCTAGTTAACTTTCTAGAATCTTATCATCATCTAAATATCATTCTAGATATTTTTTTATAATCTTATTATCATTTAGATATGTTAAGAAACTTTTAGGCTAATAATGTACATCATTGGATCAAATTGATCTAAACCGTCTATTTGAGAGGAGGATGCTTATAAATAGCTCCCATCTCCCCTTCACTTGTAATCCACCCTCAAGAACATCCTCAATAATATTAAGCTCTCTTCACTTAAGCTTTCTCAATTTCTCTTAGTTTCTCCTGTGTGAATCTCTAGCGAGTTAAAGCAACTTTATTTGCATAGATAAATTGTCTAAGTGTCACACTACTGAGTGGTGCTGAAATCAATCCCATGACATAGGACTCACATTCAAGATACTGAAGATTGGGAAAATAGGGACCATTTTTAAGTATTAAAATGATGACTGAAACAACTTTTCAGATGGAGATAAGAGGATGTAACCAAAAGACACAAGACTCATGCCCTATGTCTTTCGTTGTATTCATCCGCGCATTTTGAATAAAAATAGAAGTGTTAAACATGACAAATCTAGTCAAGTAATAGGTAATTACTCAATGGACAAAAGACAAATAAAGAGAGGTGAAAGTGGAACATCTTTATTGCCCTGAACTAATAAATGAGACTCATGGACTGTAACATTAGTAAGACGCCTGGTAATAGACATTAGTAAGACGTGGGAATATGAGAGTTGAAAAAAAAATTGTCACTAGAAATATGGTTGGAGGCCCTAAGTTTAGGATCCGGAGGATGACTTGGAGGATGTGATAAACAAGTAAGGTACCACTATGGAAAAATATGGTAATTGGTTGAATGATGCACTCACAGTTGTTAAAGCCAAGAGTACTCCTTGAAACTTGAGCTTGAGTTGACTGAGGAGTACCATTGTGGGTTGCACGAGTAGGGGAGATGGATGACCTGGAGGGAATCCATCAAGAGTAGTGGTTGGTCTACATTGTTGACCCAAGTGGCTGCAATAGGGTTGTGACAAGGGCTGGGTCTTCGGTTGGGAACAAATTTACTTGGGCCTTCAGCTGCAACATGTCTATGAGAAGGACTAAGCCTGTGGCTGGTAGCAGCCCTTCTATGAGAAGAGTTAGGCCTTCGGCTGGGAGCAATGGTTTTGTGAGAAGGGTTGGCCTTAGGTTGCAACAAAGCAGGTGAGAAGGGCCAACTTCGAGTAGGTGGGCAGTAGAGATGGGAACATGTGATGACGGTTGTGCATGCTGAGACAAGCAACATTGGTAGGGTCCAAATGCATGGTCAGAACTTGGAGAGCTTGTGTCACATGTGGAAGAGAGCTGTCGGAGGACATTCAATGGGGAGCTGCAATTGCACGAATGACCAACCATGTGGATTGAGTCACACATAAAAAGCTCCAATGTATAGAGACAACAAGACGTGTGAGGCAAGGAAGGATGATGATGAATGAAATTCATTTGGGAGTGTTGCAGCGGTGATCAGCCAAAGAAGAGGTTTATGGAGTTGGCTTTGGTACCATATGTTGAAGGAAATGTTGTTCCCAATTCTCGGTACCTATATATGTGTGTTATTAATGATTATGAAGTATTACAAATATATTATTAAAAGCAATGTTCAGATGTCCATTTACTTCAGTCCCATTAATACTTAATTGTTCATTTAAAATCATAGTTGTGGTAGAAAATAAAGTAAAATTAAATTAAGAATTTTACTGAGAATTTGTTTGCTGATAACTGCATGGAAAAGTCTATGGAGCTGTTAATCCTACTGAGTGTCAATAACCTCACAAATCTGTTGATTTCATATAAGAAATCTAGTCTCAATGTATTAAAGTTCTTGGCAATTTGTCCCTTGGCTCTGTCCTTTGTTTCATAAATGTATTCCATATCTAGCTTCACATCACCATCAATAAGTCAAAGTAATTTCACAAATAGAGTTGTGCATTTTATTTAAAACTTCATTGATTTCCTATATCTCTGATCACAGCACAATACGTTACACTTTCCTCTTCGTATCAAACTTTTAGCAATTAATTAAGAAGCAAAGGTCGATCTAATTACAATTTCTATCTCCAATGTTGTATTTTGTCTAAGGTATATTAGAGCAAATCTCATTACTGTAGAATTTGCTAATTCACCACCTTAAGCAAATCTTCTAGACGACTTGAGGATCAAAGTGTAGCAATGAAAAACACTGTGATTCACTTTGCCTTTGTAGTAATATAAAAAATTTAGTTTTTTCACCAATGTTAGCAAGAATCAGATCTAGTGCAGTGTGCAGCACAAAAAAGGGCTCTTTCCTAATTTGAATGGAAAGACATTACCATAAGTATTTCTGCTTATATCATGCAGTACTTATTTTCATCAAGTTGATGAATTGCTGTTAGCAACCATGAAGAGCTTCATCGTATTTTCTCATGTCACATAAAAATTGTATAAATTGATTTCTCACATTTTTTTGAACTTTTGAGCAGGGTGCAACCTCTTGCCTTGTTCTAGCTAGATGATTACATTCCAATCTTGTTTAGTTTCCTTGATCACCTTTTTTGCAGTGTTCTCTTTTGACATCGCTCTTCTTTTCTCTTTGGAGACATTCTGTGAACAATAACTCAAAACCAGAGTCAAAGAATGAACAAATAATACTGCAAATGATTCAAGTCAATGGAGCTACTAGTGTACAGTATGCCTGCAATAAACAAAAAAAGGAAAAAGATTCCATGGACTTTCACAATCAATGCATTTTACTAAGATTCAATGTGTCATCAAATACAAATCCATAACCAGCATTTACTTTTAAAACATAAAGGTATAGGTTCTTTAACTAGTTACAATGGAAAACAAAAAACAAAAAAAAAATCATGTTAAAGAAATGTGAAATCCTGTATAAGAATAATTAAAGATATAAAACACCATATTTGTTAATTAAAAAAATATAAAGTCAATTGATAATGAGATAAAATCTTGATAGATTTCAATATTTTACAACATCGAGGATGGAGATGCCCCATGAGAACCTGAATAAAACTAAAAACTTAATTGAATTCAATAAATGCAAAAGACAATAAAAATTTAGAAACATACACAAAACAAGGATGTCTCACCCATCACTGGTAGTTTCAATGAGCTTTACTCAGGTTGAGCATGGACAATGTCTCTGTCAACTTGGTTGAAACTAGCTTGGGCATGGTCCGAAACTATGCTATCCCATGCCTGGCATGGCCACATGGGTTGGCCTGTCAAGTTGTGATTTTAATAGTAAAATAAAATTATAAAAATATCAATAAATAATAAAATAATAGTTTTTAAATACTTTCTAAAAGATTAAAACTTATGCAATATGATCTTATATTTTTAAAACTATTTTAAGAATAAAAAGGGGAATATGTAAAATTCCTTATTCATGGGGCAGTTGGTTTGATGTGCATGTCATACACCTCTGCCCCAACATGATTGCGTTGTGTGGCTAGAAGAGTCGTCTTTGACATGACACGCAGACTTTGTCGATCAAACATACTACAACCAATCTCCTACTATGTCATGCACGACCATGGTCGACTTAACCCCTTTTACACCTCTACCCATCACCACATTGGTGCCTTAATGGGCGTGCTTAATTGAGGAAGGTCATTAGGCCGTGAATAAAATTTCTTTAATCTCTGTGAGGACATGCTTCAAAGAGGGCATGCTAGTCTCTTTAGTGCAGGTCACCAACATCCTGTCAACGTTTATTATGGACAAGGATTAAGGAGCATCACATGCTATAGTTTCTCAATGAGTCGAAGACGATTAAGGAAGAACCCTAGTAAATAGTTGCTCGAAGGGACAAATAGTTGAATGTGAACTATCATTTTAAGGAGAAAGAAACAACAATGTTTTTTTTAATCCTAGAAAATCCTATGAGTAATTTTTTCCATTGTGGATGGGTTAAATTCTGATTGTACAGCATGAATCGCAAATAGAGAGGTCAGTATCGAATTGGTCCAGTTTGTATCAAATTGGATTGATACTTATCCTACTCTAACTCATCCATGTGGCTCACTTATCCTACTCTAACTCATCCATGTGGCTCTAAACATTGGAATCATGTGATTCCAATCAATGTATTGAACAATTAAGAAACAATAGTGTATTTAATATAGCTTTTTTTATATCAAACAACTTTTCCCCCAATTTTCTCATGTTGTACCATAGAAAATTAATAAAAATGTGGTTCAACAATAATTTGGTGTTGGTGCATTAAATAACTTAATATTTTTTACTTTAGTTTATCATGTTATATCATTTAAGTTGCTTAGTGATTTTACATTGTTATATTGCATGCTTGAAATTGTATGATTTTATGTGGAATTATGAATTGGAGGAATTAAATAATTGTTGTTGATCATTTTTATATAAATACTTTTTTGTATTTCTTTAATACAAACCAAATATTCACATATATCCCACATTGCATATGTGCTACACAATTGGCCGAATGAACTTTCAAACATCTTTTAAAGGTTTTTTGTTATTCAGATCTCGTGTTTTTTGTATCTATTTTATTCACTAAACTATATTCATTATAGTAGATTTTGATTATACTTATCTTGCATAGTGTGCCATCGGATTATCATGACCAATGGATACACTAGAAATATGGCTCTTTGATCAAATCCATATAACATACACTCAACCAAGGTAGAATTCATAAATTCTCTCTTTTCCATGTGCCGCTTAGTGCGCTATGGAAGCAGTAAAACAGAATGAGCGAAATGGAACTTACAATAAATCGTGATCTCTCTGTGGGAATTGCTGGCCATGCTTGTAAGAGATTATTATAAAAGGACAGTCGTTGCATGAAGCTCCTGCCAATGCAGGGTCCCAGAGAAGGGTTTATATTGTATGTAGTCTTGCCCTACTTTCCGAGACTCAAATCCGTGACCTCCCGGTCACAAGGCAGCAACTTACCGTTGTGCAAGGCTCCCCTTCTTGTAAGAGATTATGACTATGTTAAATAAACTGAATTTGTTCCGCAAGATTATCAATTCAGAATCTCGTGTTTGAGGGGATGGCCACTTAGCATAGACAACAGCATCAACTGAAACTAGTATCTGCCATCAAATAGCTGATAGCAGCATGTCACAATGGATTTTGACTCAGATTCGACTCACACCAACTAAGGTTATGATTCTGATTGTTTACTGCGAGAATTACTCAAATTTCCACTACCCCTTAGAACTATTTCTCTTGTTTCATTCTTTCTTTTTCATTCTTTACCTTCTACCTCTTCATTCTTTGGTTCATAATTGGATCCACAAGTCAGGCTGTCGAAAACATCCAACAATAGTGGTATTTGCCAGACTACAACTCATTTTGTCTTGCTTAGTTTTGTTTGCCTTTCCTGATGTGTCTTTAGCCTCATTTTTTTCTCAGATATTTCATTCTATGATTTTGTGTCCCCACAGATACAGCTCATAAGGATTCAGTTGAGAGTACCAGGGACTGGATGGACGACTCAGAAAGTCTTCCACCTTATGAATTTTGTTGTGAGTGGATGTATGTCTACTTTTCAACAATCTGAGTGCTCACCTCCCCCTTAATTGTTATTTCATGCATTAACTATACTCACAATTTTGCAGTGCGTGCAGTTCTGTTTGGTCTCTACCAAGATGTGTTTCTTATCAAATCTAAGGTAAGATGTTTCTTCTGGAATATAAGGCTTCTGACCCTATGATACAAAAGCGAGAAGATTATATTTCTCACAGATGACGCATTTGTGTTTAGTTTGACTAAAGATATTTTTATTTGGTTTGGTTAGAGAAATTTGGAATCGGCTTTTGTTATTGTGGGTGGTGATACAATAATGTCTGAGAGTGGTTCATTTTGGTGATGTGATTATTTTGTATCCCTTATTGTTATAAATGATTGTCTTGTCTGTTCAAACACTTCATGCTGCAGTAGTTTCTCTATTATTATTTTTAATGTTGCAGTGGTTAAAGAAATTATGCTTGTTGATTGCTATGTTATGTGTAATTGTTCTTCACTCAAAGACCTTGAAACAACCTAAGCACATTTTTTTTAATTGAGTTTCATCGTATTTAGACTTACTATTCTATTTACTTTTTGTGGTACAATTGAAGCTCAGGCTCTTGAAATGGCACTTCTAGACCTTCCCAGCCTGTTGTTTTTTTCAACTTACACTTTACTCGTGCTGTTTTGGGCAGAGATATACTATCAGGTAGTTTTATCATACACGAGAATCGTCACCCTTCTTTTGATTACCATTGGAACTTACAGCTTCTCTCTCTGTGTTTCAGGCTAGAAACCTTCCAATTAATAACCTTAGACCATCATATCTGATAATAAATGGTGTTGTGTACATAATACAGGTGAACTAACATAGCCATGATTAACACGTGCTTAAAATTAAAGAGTCAAGTTTTTTTTCAATCTATTTTATTGCAGATCTGCATTTGGGCATATGTACAAATAAGTCGCAAGCCAGTGTTGATGGAAGTTGCTAAACTCTTCTTATCAGGTTTTCAAATGAAATAAATTTATATGTATAATTTTGCTTGCTATTAAATCTTAATTACTGAATATATTTATGCTTTTGATCTGCATATTTGCTTGCTTTCTCTGGTTTTAAATGGGAAAAATTAAACTGGAATTTATCTTTGTAGCTTTCCGGTGCTCTTGTTTTGAAATGATTGAATTTGTTTGGGGTTCCTTATCTTTTGCAGTTGTTTCTTTCCTTGCTGCTCTCGCATTTCTGATTTATGGTGGAAGGTACTGATTTTTGTAAACATATATTTCTAGTTAAATAATAGAAAATTAATACAAGCAGCATTACAACTTCGATTTATTGGATTTATTATTAAAGTTTGGGTGCTAAACTTGAAATTATCTTTCTTGATTTTTGTAAGGTTATTCATTATGCTGAGACGCTTCCCGATTGAATCCAAGGGTCGTCAAAAGAAGTTGAATGAGGTATCTTGAGAACACAATCTTTCTAAAAATCTATTTTATTACAACATGGTTTTCCATAATTTTGGCATCCTACAAGCATTTTACAATCTCCTCTGCCCTTTTAGTAGTGGGCCTAAGTTGTACTAAATAAATTAGTTTAATTTTTTAAAATTCTAATTTCGATCCGATTTGTTCCCTATTTTTTAAAAAATCAAGTCGTAACTTCCAATGGCAATTACATTGTTCTATGCTATTTGTTCCTTTTTTTTTACGGAGATTAGTAATACATTAGGGCATTATTATACACACAACATTCTGATGTAATATAAATTTGCAATGATCTGAAGCTAGCAAATAAAAAGGAGAAAAAGAGTGCATTATTAATTGATAAAGAATTTAATTCTTACCAGGATTTGAAAATATACCAATTGTTGTACCCAAAGAAAATGTAATGCATGCAGAAGCATTCGA
Organism: Boesenbergia rotunda; assembly: GCA_024364735.1. Taxonomy (NCBI): domain Eukaryota; kingdom Viridiplantae; phylum Streptophyta; class Magnoliopsida; order Zingiberales; family Zingiberaceae; genus Boesenbergia; species Boesenbergia rotunda. The sequence continues at coordinate 651,705 of JAGFNQ010006328.1, read as the reverse complement.
TAAACAAATCATATTAACACACTAACATTTAACATGGTTAGAAGACCTTATTCCTAAGATGCATCTGAGTGTCACTCTTCAATCAAATAAGCCTCTACAATTCGATAATAACATGTCATAAGGATAAAATCATTACCAATACCAAGATTTCCACAAACTCACAAGTTGACCCAAACAAGAGATTTAATTGGAACTCACAATTTCCCCTAAGAGATTAACTAAAGAGAGAAAATATTATCAAAGAGTTAATAGAGTTGAAGTCTTGAAATTCTTGTCCAAGATCTTGGATATGATTTGGGTACTTCTGCAAAGCAACACAACAATTAGCTTAAGTACGTAGAATGTTAATGTTGGAGTAATCTAGGTGTCCTAGGTTTTGATATTTGGGCAAAGATTTAAGTTAGGTTTATTGTTGTATTTGATGTGTATTTAAGTGTGCAGGTTTGCAGGATACATATAGACTCAACTTGATGGCTTCGGGTCCGGTGAAGGATGATGCATCCGAGGGACCGTGGACAAGGCAGCAACGATGAGCCGAGGAAAGCGAACTTCGAGGGATACACGAAGAATGTATGTGGAGACAAGCCGCGGGCTTGTATACATCCGAGGGACGAGAGCCAAAGTCGAAGAAGGCTTGAAAGCAACATTTCAAGGCTGCAAGAAAAGTCAAGTGAGTCGTGAGGGTCCGAGTGCGAGTGAAATGTACTCGGGAAGGGAAACCCTAGGTTGAGGATTTTACCAGTCGACTAGTATGGGATCAGTCGACTAGTAAAGGTCACAGAAAGATCAGTCGATTGATCTTCTGTGCAGTCGACTAGTATCGGCTGGGAATTTGAACGTTGGATTGTAACGTTCGAATTTGGTTGGATCAGTCGATTGGTGTTGGAATCAGTCGACTAGTAACGACTAGTTCAGCCACGAGCTTTATTTACGGGAGCTCGGTTTGGCTGGATAGGGTTGACGAAATAGAGGTGGTTAACCCCTATTAGTAGTCTACCAAGCTCAGGTGTGCGTGTGTAAGGTTGTGGCGAGGTTTCTCCACCCACAAGGAGCTACGCGAGCTAGCCGGAGGTTTCCGGGGAGTCATCCACCAACGGATCGGGATCGTCCATCTTACGGACTGCCGTGAAGTAGGAGTGTCATCTCCGAATCGCGTAAACGATTAGTGTTAGTGGTTTGTTCTTTGTTAGTTTAATTTATATTGCATTCTGCTGTGCTCTAACAAAGTGTAGGGAGAACCGCGAATTAGTGAATGATCGGCTATTCACCCCCTCTAGCTGGGCATCGATCTCAACAAATGGTATCAAAGCGAGGTCGCTCGTCTAGGGAATAATCGCCGGGAGAGCAAAGTACTAGAGGAAGATGGAGTCTAAAGGTCTGCTAGGATGGAATACTCGGATCCCACCTCCATACGATCAAAACGATTTCGATTATTGGAGGAAACAGTTAGAGATTGGTTCCAAATGGATTGGGACCATTGGACCTCATTGGAGGTTCCGTCGAAGCTCCAATGGACAAAAAGGGGAAACGTCTCCGACCTCGATATTGGACCAAGGAACAAAAAGAGGAAGCGGAATCGGATAAAGAGGTAACGAGAATTGTTTTGAATTTATTATCTTTTTATATTGTGTCGCATGTAGGTGAATACAAGAATGCTCATGAGCTATGAAGAAAGGTGATAGCTCTTCATGAAATCCTACACAAGAACAAGAAGTGGATGAGCCCAAGGACAAGGGCTCATTGGTCCAAAAGGAGGAGAAGAACCAATTAGAAGTTGAATCAAGTTCAGCATCTGAAGAGAAGGAAGTAGAATCGTCCACATCCTCAAGTGAGGAAGAAGAACAATCCAAGATAGAGGAAATCTTGGAAGCTCAACCTTCAACCTCAACTACCGAGAAGAGTAGGAAATCACACATCAAATGCTTTGAGTGTGGGGAAATGGGACACTACAAGAGTAAGTGTCTTCACTCAAGAAGGTAAGAAGGTAAAGGAGGTAAACCCTAAACCCGGTAAAGTTCATTTAAAAATTAATGTGGGTGTAGGATGGAGTCAAGGATAAGAAGTATATAATTTGTTCATGTGTAGTGAGTGTGGCCACTACCACACAAAATGCCCAAGAAAAGGAGAGCTCAAGAAGCTAGGGCATTTGAAGAAATTGGAGAAGAAGAGGAGCTCAAGTCAAGAAAGGTAATCCCTAATTTAAAATTTAATCCAATTTCTAATTCATATATGTTTGTTAGAAATAATATAGATTATTTACCCAAGCATAATCATGGATTTAGGTATAATGATAGGAATAGAGTTAACAAGGTAGAAATCCTAGAAAATCATTATCCAAAGTTAGACCCAATAAGACCCAAACTACCATGCCTAAGGGGAAGAAGGTAGTAAATGATCAAGGTATTAATCTGAAGAAGGGAAGACATATGCTTAGGAAGGTAGTAAGTCTATGAATGTCCAAGATGGACATGTGGACTCTAGGGTTAGAACCTTAGAATTGGAAAATCAAGTCTTGAAGGCAAGACTTGAAGAAATGGAAAGAGTCCTAGATAGGTTCATTATTAGACCTAGGGACTTGACATGTGTTTGGGTGGACAAAAATCCAAAAATATCAAATTGGGTACCTCCAAGAACCAAAGAATGTCAAATGCTAGGATGACACAAGACATTAGTAAGGGAAAGTAATCAAGGACAAGATATCCAAGATTAAGAAGGCAAAGGTTGTGAGCCAAGTGTCACCGGAGGTACACCCGGTGTGGCCTAGTAACTATGGATGAGTCATCTAAGGAGGTGGCTAAGGCTAAGAGCTCAACGGGAAGCTCAAAGAGTCAAATTGGGACCTATGGTAAATTGATCTCAGGAGGATATCTCCTAGAAGTCTAAATGGGCCAATGAAGTGTGCCAAAGGATTTGGAGATTGATTTGAGTCTCAATCCTTGGGTTTTGACACATATGGGTTGTGTGTCATGCAAGAAATATGACATTGGGTCATATTGCATGAAGATTTGATTGTTAATGTATAGATACCATATAAACCAATGCTAGAGATGTATTGTGGTTTGGTATGGGCAAATACATCAAGAGGAAGCCAAAATTAGATTTTAGGTCAAGGTTCATTTGAACCATTTAGCTAGTTTTGGATTTTGTGTCAATCTTGGGATCCGAGATATATACATTTTTAAATATATTTTTCCCAAGTAGACACGGATACCACAAACTTCTGCACAAAATTTAAGAATTTTTGGAGATTTGTGAAATTTCTGTGCATTTCTGAAATTGGGTTCAGAATGCAAAAATAAGCTGATATCAAGTATCAGTCGATTGGTGCAGGACCAGTCGACTGATAATTCTATAAAGTTGGTTTCGATAGGATCAGTCGACTGGTAACTGTCTCAGTCGACTGATACGTGCTGAAACTGTGTTCAGTAGTCAAAAAGTGTCTAAATAATTGTAAACAAGTGTATAATCTTATGGGGGATAATACACAAAGTTTATAGTCATTAGAGGTTAAAGAATCCAATAATTAGGATATTGTTGGAGCTCTTTTTGATGTATGGCAAGAGGGAGAAGTGTTAGATTTAAGTGGGAAACCAACACACCTTTGCAAGAAATCGAAGCTCATGGAGGAGCTTAAGTGAAGGGGAAGCCTAAGGTTAGGTTCCATGATTTTTGTTCTATTATTGTTTCCCTAACTTAAACAGGTTGCCAAACATAAAAAAGGGGGAGATTGTTGGAACAATCTAGGTGTCTAGGTTTTGATGTTTAGGCAAAAGTTTAAGTTAGGTTTATTGTTGTATTTGATATGTATTTGAGTAGGCAGGTTTGCAGATACACAGACTCAACTTGATGGCTTGGGGTCCAGTGAAGAATAGTGCATCCGAGGACCGTGGACAAGACAGCAATAATAAGCCGAGGGAAGCGAACTTCGAGGTATACGCAAAGGATGACCTATGGAGACAAGCCGCAGGCTTGTATGCATCCGAGGGACGAGAGCAAAAGTCGAAGAAGGTTTGAAGGCAACAGGTCAAGGCTGCAAGAAGAGTCAAGTGAGTCATGAGGGTCTGAGTGTGAGTGAAATGTACTCGGGAAGGAAAACCCTAGGTTTAGGGTTTTACCAGTCGACTGGTAGAGGTCACAGAAAGATCAGTCGACTGATCTTCTGTGCAGTCGATTGGTGTCGACTGGGAATTCGAACGTTGGGTTGTAACGTTCGAATTCAGCTGGATCAGTCAACTGGTGTTTGAATCAGTCGACTGGTAACGGCTAGTTCAACCACGAGCTTTATTTAAGGGAACTCGGTTTGGCTGGCTAGGGTTGATGAAATAGAGGTGGTTAACCCCTATTAGTAGTTTACCAAGCTCAGGTGTGCGTGTGCAAGGTTGTGGCGAGATTTCTCCACCCACAAGGAGCTACACGAGCTAGCGGAGGTTTTCGAGGAGTCATCCACCGACGGATCAGGATCGTCCACCTTACGAACTGTCGTAAAGTAGGAGCGTCATCTCCGAACCACGTAAATGATAAGTGTTAGCGGTTTGTTCTTTGTTAGTTTAATTTATATTGTATTCCGCTATGCTCTAACAAAGTGTAGGAGTGTCATCTCCGAACCACGTAAATTATAAGTGTTAGCGGTTTGTTCTTTGTTAGTTTAATTTATATTGTATTCCGCTATGCTCTAACAAGTGTAGGGAGAATCGCGAATTAGTGGGTGATCAGCTATTCACCCCCTCTCGTCAGACATCGATCCTCAACAGTTAGTTTGGTACCTGAAACATTTCTAAAGAGTTGTATAAGTAATGGCTCAACATTCACACTTAAAAGCTGAAGGAGACAGGTACAACCAACCCCCTACCTAATTTAGTTGACTGGCTTCCCAAAATATGAAAGTTAAGAATCAACGATCACAGCTTCAGTTTCTTCTAGTTGACTGCTTATCATTCCAATTAACTAGAAATCCAATACAAGGGTTCATGTGTCTTCAATTCTTTCTCCAAGCTTAATGACCGTCCACGACGAGTTCAAAGACACAATTCGTCACGCAACCATGATGTCCATGATCTAAGTTCATCGTATAAGCTTGATTTGAAGGGGAGCTTGGCGCAACGGTAAAATTGTTGTCATGTGAGCTAGAGGTCATGCGTTCAAGTTTCGGAAGTAGCCTCTTTGCCAATAGACACTTCTCCAAGACCCGCAATGTCGGGAGCTTTGTGCACCTGGTTGCCCTTTTATTGTATAGGTTTGATCTCCAATCTCCCTGCATGATACCTTGTACGCTTGATGTATATTATCAAATACACAACTTAGTCATATTAACAAATCATTAAAACACCGTGAAAGGACCCAATGACCTGCCTCTTTATCTTTTGTAGCTTAGGCGACTAACATTCAATAGGTTCCTATTTTCTTATCTTTTGTAGGAAAAGACCTGATGACCTACCTCTTAATGTCAGCATCCGTCTCTCTGATGCATTACATTTCTTATTTAATTGCTGAGCAGTTCCAGGCACATTTGATTTAAATACAGTCCTTATTGACTGCAAAAGTTTCAAGCCGGGTCACAAAGTGAGCTGCTTCCTTGGAGGCAGCGTCTTCCTATGAACAAGATACTAAGATTGAGGAAAATTCAGAGAACTTTTATTCTGTATATATTTAATAAATATTAACCAAAAATCACTTTACTTGATCTCTTACTTGATAAAATCTTGGTAACAGTGGCACTGAAAATCAGATGTAAAATATATTATGAATGCCATAAAGTGGAAATCAAACATAACCAATTTGTAGTTACCATTGATCAGCTATTTTATTGCTCACTGGCTTTTCCAATTTCTATTTAGATTAGATAGCCTTGTTGGGCAGGACTTTTGCTTCAATTTCCTCCTATGGCTTATAGGAATTCTGCAAGATAGAGTAATTACCTTGATGATTTGTGATGAAGTGAAATTGTGTGCAACTAATCTTCAATTTGGAGAATGTTGGACTCTAAACTTATTTTTTTAATAAATGTTATTCGCAGGTTGGGTCCGTTACAGCAATATGTTGCACATGTTTCTTGATAAGATGCTTTGTGGTAAAAGATATCCTTCTAACTTCGCCTTATTTTTTATGCAACTTTTCTCACAATTGTCTTACCAAGTAAAGCACAAAATTCTCTCTAAAAATGGATTTATAAATATAGTCATGTCCGAGAATGTAATCAATCCTAAAAGGGTGGTCACAACTGCAAAATTCTGATATGTCCCTATTGAACTCGGCAGGTCTCTCTTTCTGTGTTCGACCATGATGCTGATCTTGATGTCCTTGATCATCCCGTCTTGAACTTCATCTATTACATGGTAATTATTGCTTTGCTGCTTGAGTTTTTTGTGCAAATAAGTGTTTTGATGGTTAGTGTTATCATCTTTCAGTTGGTTGAGATTTTCCCATGTGCTCTTGTTCTTTTTATCCTTCGGAAGCTCCCCCCAAAGCGATTTTCTGGTGCTTATAATCCTATAAACTGAAGCTCCCGCAAGATATGTAACGATTTTGCCGGTCGCCCTTATTACCGGCCCGAAATAATTTATTGTAATTTATTTGTTTGGAATTAGTCCAACATGTTCTTCACCTGTATTACAAGCCCTGGTACAGTATGTTTGCAAATAATGGAGTTATTAAGAGTGAAGGTATGCAGGAACCCCCGCTATGGTGAAACATCAAGAGGATTAGGGTTTTGCTTATCAGCTCAAAGGATTACTCCTCTTAAAACTGTTTGCTTATTTGGTGCTGGTTATTTTTGAATTTCTGAATTTTTTCCCCCCAATGAGATGTTTCTTTTTTAATTCTTGCCCTTGTTCCCAAGTAGATGCAAAAGTTGTTTTGATGGAGTATATTGTTGTATTACAGTTTCTCAGTCTTTCTTTTTCCTAGGTTTATCTTTACCCTTTCATTGATGTGTCAACTGCTGATGTTGGATTTTGTCTGGTAAATACTTGAATCACCCCACCCCCAAGTGGCTCGCCTAGCTAAATTAGGTTTACAAGAAACCAGCCTCTTGGCTCAATTTCTTGTCTAACCTATTTGGGCCACTCAAATTATATGTTCCATTTGACTTAATTAAAAGTGATTATTAGATATAAATTATAGTGCTTTTATATATGTTGGTTGTTTGTAGTTTTTTTAGTTGGTATTAGTTATTCTGCCTATGTCAATTAATTCCGAGGTGATCGGAACTATTCCAGTAAATTTTCATTGATCATCAAAATAAATCAAAAATTATTCGCAACAAGCAACCATCAATATAACATTTTTAGGCTAATTGTTCATTAAGAAAATTTTATTTATTAATTTATTAAAATTGAAATTCAATGTTTAAATGTTTAAGAAATTGAGAAATTTTTACGTTACACTATTGTCCTAGGGTTTTTAGCTTGATTTATCTATTTTTTTTATTTGATAATTTATAAAGTTATTATTTTTCTAGTACAAGCTATGTCTCTAATTCACTCTAAAATCATTGTCACAAATAATTTAGAAAAGTTATATTGAAGGTGTTAAAGGAGTAAAATCTCAAACTTCAAAAATAAATAAGATGTTTGTGTATCAAGTAGCAGAATTTAGGTCTTAAACGAAAAGTAGTCTATTTCTTTTATTAAAAAAACTTTTTAAACAAATTATAGAAAGAAAGGGTTCATTTCTGTAAAGCTATTGCATGTAAAACAAATATAGAGACATTTTTTTTCTAAAAAATCTTATTAGAGAGAAATAATTTGATGGATGAGAAAATGTGAGATTGCCAGTTGAACGGCCCATCACTTTACGACTTCCATAGAACCATCTTTCCAATAGAGAGATTCACAGCATTTATAGAAGTTTCCAAGTAACTGCCACTTATAGGTGTATTTGAGCATTTCGTGTGGGGAATGCAAATCATGTAAGCATTAGAAAATAAAAGGAGATAAGAACCTTGTTTTTACCTGTGTCCTCTTGCACTTTGCTCTTCGCGATTTTTTTACAAGGGTTAGTTATATAAGGTATCAATTATTTCTAGAGCAACTGGATGTCTCTGTTGGATGAAGAGGGTGGTAAAAGAACACAAATGATGCAAGAAAAGATCGGATGTGACCTCGATGTGCAGCTTCCAAGGAAGTACTTGCAGTCTATGAGACAACAGTCTGACCGTTCATCCAGGACTTCGACTCAATTGCCTGGGCATTGCTAGCATCGAAACACAGACAAAAGAAACCATCAGACTTGACCTGCAAATGACAAGTTTGTGCTGGGTGTCTGAAGAATGTTCAGTATATCGTATATAAATAATTAAATTTCCCTTTGTGCCGATACAGCTGATGCATGCTTCAATTTTCCTAAGCAATTGTTTAGGGAAGAACAGTTCTTTCGAAACACAGTGATTACATATGGTTGTACATGGCAAAGCAATCTGTCTGTGCAATTTAAAGACTTTATGGTTCGGTGGAAGTAATCTGGATCGAACAAATTTGACTTAATGCCCTTACCTAAAATTTAATGTTTGATAGAATAAGCATTTTATTTGATCCAACATAGTTATTCCCCTCATGAACCAAGGTAATACTGATTCCAAACTAGTATTTGTTACATGTCCAAACTATAATATTTGTTATTTGAAAAAATATGACAAAGGATATTTAGTTGCGAAAATATTTTGATGTTATTGAAGATCATTCCTTGTCTATTACTTGAACACAATTTCTACGAACCAAAGAATCTATTTCACGAACCAAACTACATGATACAATACATATTTGTATTGTTTTTTATTGTTGGTAAAAAGATGATTCGCTCGTCCACAGCGCCATCGCCAACCTATCTCAAGGTCAACACGGACGAGATAAATCACGAGGGCTACTAGCCCGAATGCTATGGCTAGTACATGGGGAGAGTGGACACACTAGTTTTGTCAGGTTTTGACTTCCATACTTCATGTTGGCAACACCCACGCATTAATTATCAGTCCATCCCGTGGGGACAAATAAAAAAAACATAAAACATGTGGATTTAGGAATGGGGAAGTGGTCAATTTTATTCCATCAACTTAGCTTGATGCAGATTTTTAGGCATGAAAGTATAGTGAATAAATAACATAAAAGACGGACAAGATATACAAATAACATTGACTTACATTTTAGTCAAATGCGTATGGATCGTCAGCATAAGGATTCAAGGAACCCTCTGAGAACAAGTCACCAATATTTGTTGCATGTGGATGGTTTCCCCCACTTACCTACCCAAGAAAACAATAAATTGTGGAACAAATGAATGATACAATAGATACATATATATAAACTATCGCTGTGAGAAAATGCGTATCACATAATCACAACCAAACTTGTTTTAATCACATTATCAATTGGCTTCCAAAGGCTTGTGTTAAAAACATCTTAAAAGCAAAAGACAACACTCTATGCTTTGATCTTACAAATCTGTCTCTGTACTACATAAATTACCGTTTGTGGATGCCCAAACCTTAAAAAAACAACAGAAGGTGTTATTATATAGGAAACTCTATCAACAAGACCATTGAGAGCTATATGCTACTAACCAACTAAGAATACTAAGTATTTGAATATTTACTAGTAAAAAATATGCTAGAGAATCAGGTACATGTCAGTTTTAAGACAACACTTAATTAGAGTGATGCACATTTAAGTGATGATAGCATTCACAATCAATGTAAAAAAGCAATTAAAATTGCAGAAAACTAGAACTTGGGCACGTCGTTTGCATGTTCACTTGATAATGAAACCAAGATTGCCGCTCAATAAAAAAAATCAACACAACAGTATTGACTATGACAAATGTCTACTTGAATAATTATGTAAATGCTGAAATGATCGCATTAGGTTAACCAAGGAACCAGAAAGAACTCATTAAATATTCTTAGGAGTAGCTGGATGATAATAAATTCTTATAAAATACCTCCTTAATCTTTGTTGTGTCGTGGACAGCATTAGGGGACTGGGGGTGAAACAGCCTCTGACTATTTGGCTGCTTAAAGAAGATCAAGCATAAAAAAGCATAAACCTTGGCATGTAAATTTAAAGTGATCCATTGAGGTTAGTATATTTACCCCAAACATGACTGTGCTCTTTGTCTTTCTGCGCTTCGTAACAGTTGTCCCATTTGAGGTCTCAATTTCATATTCGTGGCGGGTCACCTGTTATAATTGGAATCTCCTGAATTCATTTGATTATCAAAATCATTGAAAAACAAAAGATAACTTGTAGAGATACAGTTCAGTTTACCTCAATGAAAAATCTACCTTGCATGTGTGTGTGCATATATAAAGATTTACACAACTATTTTCAAAAGATATTTTACTCAAACTTAGTTATGGAATTTGTTATGGATGTCAATCTAGGTGTTAAATATAGTTGTCTCTAATGAGTATTACATGTAATCAATAGAGATGCGGGGGTGTCCTCTAATACCTAAACTATTCATCTACCACTTTGTGTCTGTCGATTTAAAAATGGTTGTTCAAACACTTAATCCACACCCATGTCAGAAAGGTCACACTTAAAGGGACTTTTTTGCATACTAATTACCATTAAGTTTGTCTTACACATGGACTTCATTAAGTTCATCTTACACGTGAACTTCTATTCAAAGAATCAACTATATGTGGATCACAGTTCTTCATTTATTGATAAATTATTGGAAACTTCATAAGAGAGCTCTAAACTTTGTCCAATTTCTAGTCATAAAGGTGTACTTAATTCAAAAGGCCATTTGAAATTGTTCGCATGATTAGGGCATAGGAAACTTATGGCTATCACAGTAGACAATGAAAGCTCAAACAAGATTGCTATTTCTTTCTGAAAAGGAGAATTGACAACAAGGTAGCAGTGTCTTATAAGGTTAGCTTCTTCATGTGAGGTGTGTTGCTAATTTCATCAACTTAGTTGTCCAAGAAGGATTTAATATCTCACATGCCTTTTCCATTTGTGTCCGTGAAACACTAGGATATTTGAGACAATCTTCATCTAGGTTGTAGAATATTAGACCATGTGCTGAGCAAGAAAAAATACTAAGGCAAAGGTCTCTTAAGCCTTGACTCTTGATGTCTTTGTAAGATGGGATTCCATGTATATGATGTTAGGCGTACCTATGTGTACACTAAGGTATGACAGCTTTGGAAGATTTCATGAAGATCTTTTATTTGAGGCAGAATCATGGTTTGAAATCTTATACCATGTCGGGCAACACGGTAAAATCATTCCAATAAATTACTGAAACTCGATATTATTAGCATGCAATGACTCACATGTTATTATTTCAATTATGTCAATGAGTGTCATTTATCTCCGCCCATGACGACCCAGTCATGGCCAGTCCCAAGCCCAAATAAAGGAGGAGAGTTGCGTTAGGTTGCCGGTCAATGTTAAACTATGAGAACTTTGGGTGTAGTATTAAATAGACAAGTGCTCTCACACCATAGATTGGATAAGAACAAATATTATAGGAAAATTAATAGTCTAAGATTTGGAACACGGAACATAGAAACCATCATTGGTAAAGCAATGTAGGTAGTACATGTTGATGCAGTTTGCATTAACGGTCAAACTCGTGTTTCGATGAATGACAAATAGGTTAAAGTTAGGTTCGTTGTTGTCTAACCTTGTTACCGAGTGTGCAGGATTGAAAGACTTAGGACCTGACACCAGACTAAAGTTCAGAGTAGTTAAGTCCTGGCAGGAAGTCCAGTTGGGTCCGCGGGGCCTGACAACTGACTGAAGCCCAAGTTGGTGGAGACTTAACATGAAGTCCAGTTGGGTTCGCGGGACGTCAGGTAAGTCACTGGAGGAGCGAATTCCGATGAGGATGAGTCTCGGGTAGAGACTTTAGGCTCAGTCTAGCTTAGAACTATTTCAGAGCTCTAAGCTGAGACCTTGACTAGATCCTGGTCTTGGGAAGACAAGGCTATTTAATACTGAATTTATTTAGTCTATATTGTACTTATACTAACCTTATTTTGCAAGGTATATTTTGTTTTGGACTAACATGATTTTGCAGCGTTCAAACTGCAAAAATAGCCTCGGATGAACAGTACCTGGACTGAGGCACCTTCAAGGAGGTGAAGGCGCCTCCGCGAAGCTGCCGTTGTGGATATAGTTTCAGCAGTTTGAGGCGCCTTAGTTGGTAACTGAGACGGCTCACTTCGAGACTAAGCGCCTTCCAAAGGATAAGCAACGAGAACGCAGGCTTAAGATCAAGATGAAGTTTGCTTGATCTGAGGCACCTCAATTGGGAACTGAGGTGCCTCAGATGTCCTTTATAAGACCTTCTTGCCGAGAGCTAAGATATCACTTCTTACTATGCGCTTGAGCACCCGCGATCTTTTGCTTCCTTGTCTTCCTGCTGCGACCCTGCTACGACTCTGCCGGAAGACTGACGCGACACTCGAGCCCGATCAAGATACTCCTAAAAAGTGTTGGGTAACGAATTTCTTTGTAATTGTTTACATTACTTGCAAAAAGAAAAGTGTAGGATGTTACACTTTTTTACTCTTTGTACTCGACTACTCTACCGGGAGTTTACCGGTAGAGAGGATTAGTGAATTGCCCGTCGAAAAGGTCCAAAGACCTGGGCCTTGTAGTGGGAGTCTCCGAAAGCTCCGAAGCAAGTAAAATTGCTTGCGTTCTATTTTGTCTTGTGTTTTCGTTATCTTATTTTCCGTTGCGCACGCACTTTGTTTTGAAAACATGTTTATTTTTAAAAAGTCACGTGATTCACCCCCCCTCCCCTCATGTGCAACGATTCTATAGTAGATACGATGATTAGGAGAAGAATTAGTATTTTGTGTTTACAAGAGACAAAATAGGTAGGCGAGAAGACAAAGATGATAAAGAACTCGGGTTTTAAGTTATGGTATACGAGAAAGAGTAAAACAAGAAATGGAGTGAAAATTTTGTAGGAGTAGTTAGAAAGAGGGATAGAATTATAGCTCTCAAAATAGTAGTGCAAAAGAAACTAGGAACGTAATTAGCATATATACACCTCAAGTAGGATTAGATGAAAATACCAAATCAAGGTTTTGGGATGACTTACATGAAGTATTACAAAATATTTCGCCAAATGAAATAATTTTAATAGGAGGAGATCTAAATGGTATGTCGGAATAAAAAATGAGGAATATGAAATGGTGCATAGGGTTATGGGTTTGGAACAATAAATGAAGAAGGAAAGCTATATTAGATTTTGCGATAGCATATGACCTTATATTAGGTAATATATTTTTTAAGAAAGAAGAACACATGATCACATTCAAAAGTGGAATAATAAATCATTAATTAACTTTCTTCTAGTTAAGAAGAGGGATAGAAAGATTTGTAAAAATTGCAACATCATCCGTGGAGAAAACTTAACTATCAACATAGGTTAGTAGTGCTAGATATATGCTTTAATCATAGTATCAATAGAAGGAAAGCATACACGACTCCTAGAATTAAGTGGTGGAAATTAAATGATGGGAAGCAAATATATTAAGGAGAATGTAGGAGTACAAACATTAAGTGAAATATAACGGTGACTCTAATATGACATGGGATAAGATGGTATCAAAATTGAAAATAGTAGCCAAAGTATACTCGGTGAGTCAAAGGAGTATGCACACCAAGTAAGGAATCTTGGTGGTGGAATGAGAATGTACAGGAGAAAGTAAAGGAAAAACGAATAGCCTATAAGGAATTATATATTTAAAAAATAAGAAAAACTTTAAAAAATACACAATAGTCAAGAAAAGGCTAAGAAAGTACTGAATAGAATAAAGAATGAAACTTTTGAACGATTATATTGAAATCGGATACAAAAGAAAGGAAAAGAGACATTTATTAATGGCTAGAGTAAGGGAGAGAAAGATAAAAGATTTATCTAAACACAATGTATTAAAGATGAATGTAGTCTTCTAAAAGGTGCTTATTTTTGCGAACGGAATTTCATTGGTTTAATTTGGGACTCTCTGACAGATCTTTTTTTTTCCACCCTAAAACAAAAGGAAGTGATGAGACCGAACCAGTCCTTATATTTATTTGTGGCAATAGAGGAGTTGTATGAGGCTGAGGTCTCATGTATGGTTTTGAAATAGCGATGGGAACAGTGTTGTTTTTATCGACTATAATTATCTAATAGTCGCCTAGAACTGCCTAGGCGGCGCTGCCCACTGCCCCGCCTTTTGCAAAGGTGACACCGATGGGCGTCACTGAATTAATCGGCCACCCAGGCAGCTAGGCGCCCCTAGGCACTAGGCGTCTGCCTTTTTTTTTTAAGCAAAAACCTCCCAAATCGATAGGTCGATCGATTAAACACTGTCAATCTATCGGCCAATCGATTGACATGCTTTTTGCGACAAACAGAAGTCTACCAAATCATTTAGCCGATCAATTGAACATTTCAATCGATTGGGTAGACATTTCACGACAAACATAAGCTTTCCTAATCGATTAGCCGATCGATTGAACACTATGAATCGATCGGCCAATCGATTAGCATGCTTTTTGCGAGAAATAGAAGTCTGCCAAATCGATTGCCCACACTTCAATCGATTGGGCAGACATTTCGGACAAACAGAAGCTTTCCGAATTGATTAGTCGATCGATTGAACATTGTCAATCGATTGGTTGAGTTCCGCCTAGGAGGCCACCTAGGCGCTAAGGCGCTTGGCGGCGGGTGACTGCCTGCTTACGCCTAGCGCTTTTTAGAACACTGGATGAATGCAATACAGTACTAGTAAATGATGGAGAAATAAAAGAGCGGTGGAAAAGGTTTTTTCATCAACTTTTTTATAAAGGTTTGGGTGACAACTTAACTTAGGTAATTTAAGTAGGTTGTATAGAAATTTAAATTTTTATCGTAGAATTCAAACTTTAGAAATAGAATAAACTTTAAATGGGATGCAAAATAGAAAAATCATTGGACCAAATGATATTTCGATAGAGGTATGAAAGTGCCTATAAAAATAAGGTATTGAATGGCTTACAAAATTATATAACATGATATTGAAAATGAAAAAAAAAACCTGATCAATGGAGGGTAAGTACTTTAGTTCCCTTATATAAGAACAAGGGAGATATATAAAATTGTGTAAACTATAGAGGTATTAAACTAATAAGTCATACCATGAAACTTTGGGAAAGAATAATAGAAAAAAGATTAAGGAAGGAGACCACGTGACCGAAAATCAATTTGAGTTCATGTCTAGAAGGTCGACAATAAAAACTATACATCTTCTCAGACAACTAATTGAAAAGTATCGGAAGCAAAAGCAAGGTCTACACATGATATTCATTGACTTAGAAAAAGCTTATGATAGAGTTCCAAGAGAAATTATATGGAGAATTTTAGAAAAGAGAGGTGTTAGCGTAACATATATTGAACTAATTAAGGATATATATGAGGATGTAACGACCAAAGGAAGACTTCAAGCAGATTAACTAAAACATTTCAAATAAAGATAGGATTACATCAAGACTCAGCTCTAAGTCCCTATCTTTTTACATTAATTATGGACGAACTCATAGACATATCCAAAACATAGTACCGTAGTGCATGTTGTTTGCAGATGATATTACTTTAGTAGATGAGACAAGTAAAGGAGTAAATGCGAAACTAGAATCTTGGCAGGAAATACTAGAAGGGAAAGGTTTTAGGCTTAGTAAAATAAAGATAAAATATATAGAATTTAAGTTTAGTAATATTAGACATAATTGAAATTAGAGGAGGACATCGAGTGTTTTATATGATCGTAAAGTACCTCTAAAACTTAAAGGGAAGTTCTACAAAATGGTGGTTAGATTTGCTATGTTATATGACGCTGAATGTTGGAGTATGACTCAAGCACATGAGCAGAAGATGAGAGTTGCAAATATGAGGATATTAAGATGGATGTGTGGGCATACGAGGATGGACAAAATAAGAAATGAGAGCATAAGAGAGAAAGTCAGAGTTACATTTATTAAGGGAAAACTCCGAGAGACACGTTTAAGATGGTACGAACATGTACTTAGACGACTAATAAATACTCCAGTTAGGAGATATGAAACTATAACAAATATGCATATCAAACGAGGAAGAAAAGTCCAAAAAAGACTTAGTTAGTAATAATAAAACAAGATAAAATTTATTTAAGTATAGATGATAATATAATAGGGGATAGAGTCCAATAGTGTAAAAGGATCAATATAGTCGACCTCACCTAATGGGACAAGGCTTGGTTGTTGTTATTGTTGATGTCGATGAGTGTCATTTCATGTCAATATTTGACATGCCTTGGCATGCTATAACACATGTCAAGATGAATTGACATAATGTTATTAGTTTTTTTATAGCTTGTAACATCTTGCAGTGGTGGAAGGCAAAATCAATTTATAGTACCAGTGTTGCTTCTAGATGAAGTTCTTTATCTCAAGGTGGAAGCAAAAAGATAACAAAGTTCCTGATGGGAAATTTTAAAGTGAGGAAAAGCAAGAAGATAGAGGGCAAATTTTTAATGTTATCTGATGATTTATCATTTATTATAAAATCTTTCTTAAACATAGTTGATACATTTGTTGTTAACATACTGTCTTCAAAATGAAAGATGGACCATTTATATTTATGTCCCAATATAATTCCTTTTTTTCTGCTTAGTTGATCTTTAGTAAGTTCAAGCACATTAAAACTATGCATGCTTGTTTATTTTTTAGAAGTTTTAAAATTCACTATGCGCTAATCGAGCGCCATGCCAGCACCTAGGGCCTAGGTCGCCTAGGCAGGGACTAGTCGCCTCTAGGAAAACCCACGGTATTAACATAAATTATTAATAAATCATATTCTACAACTCAACACAATAACATCAAATTTAAAATGAGTTCAAAATTACACAACTAATAAAATATCATAAATTTATTCTACCTTTTAACTATTGATTTCTCCAAAATATGGCTTCTTCATTAGCTCTGATTTCTCTAGCTCTGGCGCGAAGATGAAGTTTGGTGCTAGCCGCTAGGGCAAGCCAACAAATCGATTTTCTTGTTGGACCAAAGTTTAGGGCTTATAAAATTTAAGCCAAACACAAAAAAATATTACATTTCAGTTTTTTTTTAAATTGGGCTTTAAATTTAAAAGCTCAAACTAACAAAATGATGAAAGTCATGCACTATTTCGGCGGCGCCTAGATGATTCAACCGATTAGTCGGTGCCTAGGGCCGTCCAATCCCGCCTAGGTTGGTTTAAAACACTGATTTTTTAATAGACTAACAATGCTAGTATTTTCCAGAATCTGATTCATATTGAAGTTGAAAACTAGTTTTGCATTGCTCCAAATGCTAAGCAAAGTTGAGTGCTACCGACTTAGTTAAAGCATGGCGCAATTTTATGTTTGCAGCTTAAAGCATGAAGCAAATTTGAATGTCTCTGGTAATTATATACTTGAAGATTCAATTGCAAACATGAACTGTATAGAGTTAATGCTATACTTCATGTTTAATTGAATAAAATACTATGCCAATTCAGTTTGAACCATACCAAGCTGAACTAATATAATAATTTCAGTTTGGTTTTAGTTGTGTTTTTTTGTAACCTTTTTTGTTTGATTCTTTTTGAAAAGAATTTCAGTTTGACTGAACTGGGTTTGGTTTGAACTGAATAAAACCCATAGCAATATGATATCAACCCTTGGATTGACAATTTTTGCATGCAAAAACTGGAGAGTTTTTTTTATGCCTTCTCTCAGTTGATCATGTTGATCCTCTAACTTGTCACATGACCTGGCTATGTGGTCAACATCTAGGTTGAGACCTAGTCTGTCTTATCCATCATGCATCTCACCCTCTAGGTGAAAGTATGCTCCCAATGTTTCTAAGGTAGTTCAGCCTCAAATTTTCCTCCCCGTATGAGACTTCATCTTGGCAACTTGTCTCTTCCTGTGTCACATCACCACTGCTCGTTATGTAGTCCCATTAATTGTGACTAACATTGGACTGTTGTCTTGGTTATGACAAAGACCTAGTCTTTATTAGTTGTCATAGGGTTGTGGTTTCCAATAATCCACCAAGGGCAATCATTTCTCCACACTATTAATCATATCCACCATAGCCTCATGTTTTCTAAATTATGCGACTATACATTTGTACATTGATCATAAAAAAAGAGAAAAATAAATAAAAAACACATTAGATTGAAATGATAAATGCATCTTTGTCTAGGAAAGAGCACGTGATGCTTTTTACTAAATTCATGTGTTAAATAGTCTCTTCAAGAGTTGCTAGCGGACTAGCCAACACACCTAGATTTTCATGAGTAGACCATCCAAGCCCTAGGAAAAAACTGAAATTTCAGCCTCATTTAACACAATTTTCTAAATAATCTAAGCAACACTTGTACAAAACAGAGGACATAAATAGAAGCCTCAGATAACAATGAAGCATATAGCTATGATGATGAAGAGGATTGAGTACCTTCCTCCTGTGCTTAGGAATATTGCGTGAAGGCTTCTCTACTTTCTTCATTATGCTACTCATGGGTGTCCGCATGACTCCTGACAAACTCAAATCCTGAAAATATCGAACTTGATTGCTAACATGCTAAAAACCAGTAACTTGTTGCTAATCAGCAAGTTAAACAGAATACCTTCCTTCTGCTTTCTGGACTTGTTAGTGCAAGCTTTTGTTCTTTCCTAACAGATGGTTCCATCATCTTTATTGATGAAACAGAGAAGTCCTGGAAATGAAAAATTACATAAACATCATCATTTTAACTTTCAGATCCTGTTGTCATCAACTTTACATAAACATCAAAATTACATTCTCAGTGTTCTTAAAATGCAGGAATAAAGTATACATCAAAATATGGACATTTCTTCCAAAGAACTTTCCTAGATTAACTCCCATCTCTTGAAGACATATATGCAAAATGTAAAAAATAATGTTTATAAAGGAGATAAAAGCAGCATGAAATATAAAACACTTTTCCAAATCTAAGTAGACAGATATTCTTAGCAGAAAATATAAATTAAGTACAACACACAATAGCATATGAATAGACAGGAATAAGCATTAATAATGATTATTAGAACAGAACAATGTGGGACTGACTTACAACAACAAACAACAACCAAGTCTTTTATCCCACCACCAAGTGAGGTTGGCTAATGTAGGACTGTCTTAAGATATAAAACTATCCATGTATCAAGTTCTCGTTAGTAAAAACCTTTTTAGAGTTTGCTTCCTGGTCAACTTGTTGATTTTCACTCATTACTTTCCACTGCAATTGTAACAATGTTCTCTGCTTTTCTTCCTGAATGAATTAAATAAATGACACATTAGAACCAGTATTTGATTAACAACTATTGTTGGCATTAATACCCTTGATTTCTGCAGTTCCAATTCTTCTTCCAATTTTTTGGATTCATCTTCATGCTGCAACATCATTGCTTTTATTTGAAACTCATGCTCTTTCCTCAATGATGAAATTCTCTACATTAATGAAATCTTCAGCTTCACAACTTAGACAAGTAACATTGCTAAGTAGTTAGTAGACTTGCAGTTACCTCCCTCAGTTCATTTTCAGCCTGTAGCTGTACTCTTTTTAGATCTTCCCTTTGTTGAAGCAGAAGTTTTGATTCCTTCTCCTCAAAATTTCTCTCTATTTGACTAACCTGGAGATAACAAAGAGGACAAAGAACATACATAAAAGGAATAAGGTAACACAGTTAGCTGAGAAAAAATAATCTTAAAATTTCAAAACTAAAGACTAATTGTCAAATTTCTGGAGACTGAAAAAACAAACACTCCTAAGATTTATAAGGATAATGTTCTAAATCAAATCAGGAGAAGTTTCTCTTTAGCAAGCACAGAAATGCAAAGTTCCATAGTTTCACAAAAGCAATAAATAAAGAAGATATAACTATGGGATAGAACTTCTGACACTAGCAGCGTTGAGCAATGAAAGAAACCATGAGATTACCTAATTTGCTTCAGCCATAAACAAAACTTAGGTATATGCTATAAGCCAGCATATGTATTCCTTTCATTTCCATCCTTTTCTATTTCGTGAAATGTTGTTTGCTCTCTTCCAAATATTGTCTCCTTAAAGGTTAAAATATAACTAGAATGAACATCAATAAGCATACAGCCAGTTAGTGTTTATGTATATTTGTAATACATGCTGGTGTATCTTCATGTCTAATATGATTTTAGCTGACTTTTATATTGTAAGAGAAATCACCATATTGCCTCATAGAAATATGAATAAGTAAATCTCTAACAAATTACTAGTGAATAGTGATCGGACTCAATTAGAATATAGTCCAGATCTTTAGACAACAGATGAAGTTACCTGACCAACTAACTACTTCCGAAGAAAAAGAACATTTTAACATTCCAATGTTAGTTTAGATGTTGAGAAATACCCAATTGGTTTGTCTATACATAGATGATTGAGCCATTTCCTAACTAACATGTCTACCTGACCAACCTAAAATTGCCCATGGGGCTTATCCAACTTGACTACTCGTCTACCTCATCCAACCCAACTGCTCGGTCACCCTGTCTAACCCAACTAGCTTGGTATGCCTGATTGTGCGATAGGGCCATCAAACCTGATCAGAACCTAATCAATCCAACCAGCCAATTAGACCCATGCAATCCAACCAACTCGTTCAGCTTGATTGACCACTTTGCTCATTCATAATATAAATTTTTGGAGAGTTAGAGTAAGAATGTGTATTTTTTGAAGAATGAAGTAGTATAAATAGGGAATCACAACATGTGAATTAGTACTCTAAGCTCATTTGTAATCAAATATAGGAATATATTGTACTAATATTCACAAGGTTGAGAGGTAGAAACAAATGCACCATATGATCCATGACAAAGAGAAACAAACATCAAATGCGCCATTGGATTCTTTGGCTAGGTGACGAAGGTGGATGAAACTCCTTGAGGTAAAAAGGAGTGGAGAAGAGAGATATGAATGGTAGAAAATTATTTTGTTAGAAAGCAATTCAGATTTTCAAACACCTTTGAATTCTGCAACTCAACATCCTGAATGGGAGTATTGAATAACAAAAACCTTCAACCAGAAATTACAGACTACTAAAAGCAAGTTCAAGCTTTGAGCAACACTTTTTAATCTAAAATAATAAGCATACCATTGCAGCATGCTCCTCCTTAACACGCATTAAGCATCGTTGTGATTCTTCTTTACTTTCTGCAATTTTTTCATTGCATCTTCTTTCTGTTTCCTTTATAATCTTGTCTGCCTGGAATTTCAGCAACCAGATATAAATTTCAAATATTCATCTCATCTAGATGAAGACCTTAGGAAAGAGAGAAAACACCTTCTCCTTTTCAGCCACAGCAACATCCAACTTTTCCATCTCACAATTCTTCCTGATATCACTGATTGCCTGCCAACTTGATCATTTAAAGGTGGGTACCACAACAAGATTGAGAATATAAAACCATTCAAAAGCAGTACCTGGTCATTTTTTTGAGATAGATCTTTCAAATGCTTTGATAACTCCAGCTTCTTTCCTTCAAGCATCAAATCATACTGTTTTTTTGCTTCACTTAGTTTGATTTCTGCTGAAACTAGAGATTCTCGAACCTGAACATTCATAGAGTCAATATATGTTCCTAAAACATAATGAAACCAACAATAATATAGATTTTGTTGCCTCAGCTTTTTGCTCTTCCAATTGTTTTTCTCTCTCCATAAAACTTGAAAGAAGTTGTTCCTTCTCGTCTAGAACTTTATGTAGCTGGATGAGATCACTTTCAAGTGAAGTAATCATATGATCGCGCTTAGAAATCTCATTCTTAAGAGCTTCTGACTCTTTAGCTCCTTCCTGTGACACCAACTGCAGCTGATCCAGTAAGTCACGATTCTGTGCCTCTAAACTGGAAATATTCTCTGACAATTTTTTCTGAAATATTCAAAAAGCCACATTTTATTAAATTAATACTGCAACTTACCATCAGCAGTAAATTAAAATGTCAAGTTTCACAGACCCCCTGAGCCTCAGACATGGCATGAGATTCTGATAAATCCTTGAATTTCTCCCTGAGTTCTGTAGTCAATTTTTCTGAACTACTCTTATTTGAAAGAAGATCCTTAATTTTAGTTTCCAAGTCCCTGATATTTGCTTCTGCCAATCGACACTCATCTGCATGTTGTACCATGGAAAATTCTTGGGTTTTCTGCAGCTCCAAAATTCGATCTTTTTGCTCTTGATTTTTAAATTTGACAGTGTCATTCTCTGATCTGCACCGTTTAAATTCCTCATGTAGCTTATCAAACTTGTTCTGAGCATGCTCACATGTTAACTTCTCCTTCTTCTTAACCAAATCACAATAAACTCCAATTGAAGAGAATAACATAGAAATCTGATTTGTGAGAGATGCACTCTCAGTATGTAGTTTAGCTATCATAGTTACTAAACCATTAAGTAGCTCTCTAAGTTCCGCAAGATCCTGTGATGATTTCTCTATTTTTTGTGCAAAATCTATGTTGGTACTTTGGAGAGAAGCCTTTTCCTTTTCCAAGTTAGTAATAGTAGTTCTCAAGCATCTGCAGGTATCTTCCTTCGAATCCAATTCATTAAGCATCTCTTCTAATTGAGAGTCTAGAGACTTCAAGTTAACCACTTTGTCTTCAATTATCCCACGTAGTTCTTTGATTACAACATCTACAAGCAATAGCAAGATTGAATCATAGTGCAATTTTTCATAACTCAACAAGCACATAGAAATTATGCAAAAAAGCAAATTGACCAGGATAAAATCAAGTTATTGTGCACAATAAGGATTCTTATTATTGGCATATTCTCTACATAAATAAATCTACAGAAGTGACAATTAGCTTGCTGCTTACGGTAACATTACTTTTTTTCTGGAAAATTCAAAAGATGTACGGTATACCTTTTTCCTGCATGGCATTCTTGGCTGCATCACGATGATCTTGAAAACATTTTTCAACTTCCTCTTTCTCATGCTTAAGCCCCAAAATCTCTTGTTTCCCTATAAAGGCAAAGCATTGTGCATGTCACATTGTAAAATAGTAGTAATAATCAATTTTGTATAACAAGTCTCAATTGTTTAATGCCAGGTGGCATATAGCATATACATATATGTACTGATAGGAAACAGAATTGCTGAACATATAATGAAATTTTACTAGCCTGTATGAACAAAACTATATAATCATTTTTTAGACTGCACAGATGGGGCTAGTTTTCAGAGATGCACCAACACAAACAAGGATAACCCATCAACAGAGGAGCTTTAAGTAAATGGCTTGGTGGCATACCTTAATGTAATTAAACAAATTGATAGTATCATTTTGATATGTAGACTTTACCTGTTAAAATCTTAGTGTTTGAGCTCTCTAACTTAGCTGATAAATCATTCAAAATTTTATCAAATTCATCAAGAGCTTTTGAAGTGTTCTCAAGCTTTCCTTCAAAGAATCCCTTAGTCTCTTCAGCTGTAACAGGAAAATAAATTCCAAGAATAAGATGAGAACGATAATAACTAAATGAGCAGAACCTCATCACCCTGGTTATACCTGCACATGTCTGACCAGCCAAGTGCTGCAGAGTTTCAGTCAATTGATCACATATTGTATTGGTTGAAGAGAGCTTAGAGTCTAATCCACCCCAGAGTTTTGTGTCTTCTTTTTGCTTTACTTTAAGCTTTGCATTCTCGTTTAATGCTTGTTGCAATTTGGTTTCTAGCACATGTATCTGATCTGTTGCCTTTCTCAGTTTTGTTTGCTTTAATATTAAGCACATAGAGAGTTAGACCAAAATGAAATTACCACAATTCTCATGAAAAAGCATGAAAAATGAAGGCTTCCCACAACTTTAGTACAGAAAAATTCAGATGATGTAGATCATGTCTATTCTAAATAAGATTTAGCACTGCCAAAGTTAACCATTCTCTACCAAATCAAAACTAAATTTAAGGGAGAATGAACACAAAATTATTATGTCATGAGGAATCATTCAAAACATCTAAAGCACAATCCTCTTCCATCTGAATAATGAATTTCAGAAAAAGAATAAAGTGACAGGAAAAAAACTATAAGAGGCAAATTGTTAATGCATAGACAAAATGAGTATAAAAGAAAAATGAAAAAAAAAAAATAAGAATGTAGGTCAACATAAAACTGTGAAGTGCACTATATTCATGGTTTACAATTTCGAATCATGCCAAAGTTTCATCTAGGACAAGAACAATACGGTTTCGGTACAGTATCCGTGTCGTGCTAATATGATTTTTATTCTTTTTTTTAATATTAGCATATATTAATTCAAATTTTATTTTTATTAATATTTGATTGTTATAAATGCTCACTATTGATTTTATTTCAGTCGTTTATCGGTGAGTTCAGACTTCAATATTTTGTCTTAAGATGTTTAATATCTACTAAATTTTGCGACAACTATAGCAAGGTACAAATTCAAAATTTATATTTTTATTATTATTGCACATAATAAAATAGTTTTAATCATTTGAAGTACATTGAGTTCGAGAACATGTATGTCATGAAGATGGGTCTTCAACTTCAAATTATCATAAATTTGGAGGTTGATGATTATGAATATTGCTTATGTTATATTTATATAGATGTATAGTAAACTCAAATTCTCACAACTTCAAATTACTCTTTTAATTTAATGTAATTTTAATATATTTTTGTATTTTAAAGATATTTAAAACTATCAATCTGATTTATGAATGTAGATAACATAAAATTTTATATTATCCAGTAAAGAGATTATAATATGATGATTTTGACTTATTAATATAATATATACAGTATTTATATGTACAAAAATTATTAGATAAATATGTGTTTATTCTGTATTTTTTATTTAAAAATAGTTTCTATATTGATTTTATATAAAGTTTTCAACTATTAAACAATTTAAAATTGTTAGACAAAAACAAATAAATATATTTCTCTTTAAAGAAAATTGATATATCATTAACTCAAATTAAAATTGATACATAATAACATACTACCTTGCTAATATCAAAAGGAGTGTCATGAATAGGATGAAAGCATTAGTTCTTGAAACATCCTGATTAGATCAACGCCATAGTTCTCCAACATCCAAATCAAATAATTATCCCATGACATGTAGTATTGATATTGATTTCTCTACATGTCCATTCGCATGTTTCGATTCACCATTAGAACTTAGACTTGAACTGGCACCACTAGAATCAGAATTGGTACATGCACAGGATAAGGATAAACATATGTCCCCAAGCTCAGATATGATGAATCATATAATGCATCAAAGCTATAATAAAAAGGCTGAGAGCATGAAGAACTTCAATCAAAATCAATTTCAGTTAAACTCTCTCACATATATCAATAATCATGAGCTTCCCTTTGTCTGTTACCCTTATATTGGCATTGATACTAACCCTTAATAGTTTTAGCTCCGTGATAATCATCTTGGATTGCATATGTGTGACCTTGCTTACATGTCCAACGTTTAAATATTGAAGTCGAGGGAACATAAGTTTCACAAGCACCAAATGCATCACCACTGTCATCACCTCCATGAGACTTGCACTATTGTTGACAACGCTATTATTATTTTAAACTTCTTGTCCAACTGCAGTGTTAGAAGGTAATGATGTTTCGTCACTCTCATCATATTTTTGCTCATCAATTGCATCCAGTGGATTTTCACCAATCCTCAATTGACTGCCTTCCCTTAAAAGCAGTAGTTTTGCCTTTTTCTTTCTCTTTAATAAAAATTTGCAAGAGCTTTGCCTTTATCTTTATTTGTAGATTTTAATTGGGGGTTGGGATGTCTGAGAACGTGTGTGTGGACCGAGATCCAGAAAATAAAATTCTCAATTAAAAGCTTCCTCATTATCATCTTCCTCACTAACATCTCCTCTAGCTTGCACTTTTTCAGTAGTTAAGAAATTGAGATGGTCATGATGGTTCACCTGCTTCATCAAGTAATGGATTCTTAGCCTCAACAGTGCTCCACCAATTGGATCATCCTCAGCTTGGACAAATTCAATATCAAATGAGTCTACATTACTAGACTATTGTTCTTCCTTCTCTTTTGTTATTGTGCTTAGTTGAAGACACATATTATAATGAATGTAGTCCATCTTCTCCAAGCAAAGAAAGCTAACTAATTTCTCTCGTAACCACTTGAAGATGTTGTCCACAAGAGAATTCGTACTGCACCTTTTTTCAAATTTGGGGTTAATCTTCTGTATTTTAACCCAAGTTGTAAGATAAATAAGAATAAATTTAAAATAGTATTCATATGTGTTGACAATAATTAGTAATAATTTATGCTATATTTACTTGCATCCATTTTATGTCTACATAGCACTACAAAAGAATCGCCCAAAGAACCATATGCCTTTCGAAATAATAAACTTTCATTAAAAGGCACAATGGTTAATTCTCTATTTGTTTGTAGTCTTGATATTACATTTCTAATGGTCACTAATAAATCATCATTTGTGACTGGATATATCAATATTGATATGTCGGATTGAAATAATAGCCTAAAATAATTAAACATATATAATTATTAATAGCAATAGTAAAATTCTTTATTATTAAAAAATAAGCACTTGCCAAATGAATATGAATATGTTTTCCCATTTGGTTATCCCATCTTCCAATGATAATATCAATAGAATGTTGACACTTAGTTGGCGATTGTAAACACCTCTTAATTTTCTCTTTTGCTTCATGAATTAGATAGTAAGCATTGTCCATTTGCGACTTCTTATCCGTATTGACTTTGCGTAGAAAAATGTACAAAGACTCTGCCATAAAAAATATCTACAATATAATCTTAAAATCTAGCAAATATAACATTTTTTTGTGTCTCCCTACCTCAATCATGCTAGAGTATTGAAACACTTCTCAATCCTCAAAAGTAAACAAGGCCCTCAATCCTACTTTTTTCTAAAATGACTTTAACATCAAAAAGTGAATTGCAAACCTAGTTGTAAAATCTCCCCATCAATAAATTTCCTCATTATGATGATTATAAAAAATTATGTTAATGACTAACCTATTGTCACTACCTTGTTCACTATATTGAGTTTGTCAATATCTTCCATCATCAAATCAATACAATGTGTTGCGCATGGTATCCTCTTCCAAAATTGGCATCATTGTTTGTAATCACTTGCACACTATATGTTTACGCCTATCTCTTGAACTACACTATAACCCTCGTTGCTTCTTGAATGATAGGATCTAAGTTTTGATAGCCTCCACTTGTTCGACTAAATACGGACTAGCAATTTCATATGTGACCGGAGGTTGAATACCATGACCAAATTTTTGCATGTTAGACACCATTGCTATGGTAGTATGTATTGTTTGTTGCATTAGGAGGTATTTGATTGAAATGAAAAAAATTTAACAATACATTAGCCCATTAGTTGCTTCTTCTCCCTTGTATAGGCGTCATCAATCTTAGTATATCTGCTAGCTTGGTCTAAGAATGCTATTAGCAATATTAACTGCACGCCTTCGGCCTATAAAAGGAAAGAAATGGCCAATACCACATTGTGTTGGAGTAACATGAACACTTGCACTCTTCTCCAATGTTGCTACAGTAATTGAGACACTTTCACTAGCATGAGTTGAACCACTTCTACTGGCGCCAACTATATCACCACTACATCGCATATGTTGCTCATGCTCATATTAAGTTCAAGAGTCACTAAAAAATACAAAAAGTTCTTCATTCTAGAATAACTTCACCACGACCTTTAAGTTCAACATAGACCAATTCTCTATAGGCTTATCTGTCAAATTTTTCACATTGTTATTATTGTTTGTACCTTAGTTTTTTTGTCAATAAGTTCCTCCTTTATTGCGCGACGGATTTCTTGAAAAACTTTTCAACACTTAGAAACATTCATATATCCACCAGCAAGTTGTTTTAGACGTGTGATCGGAATCATATTGCAATGCAAACATTGCCAATAAAATTGATTCTTGAGTCGACATGCATGTCTCTAAACTGTCATAAGACTATTGTTTTGGCATCATTTATCTATCCATGCATCAAAAAGATAAAATTATTCATAACAGATAAATATTCACAATTTATAACATTGACAAAACTAACATAAGAAATATTAGCCTATTCATAAAAATCATAAAATAATAAGAATATCTAGTTTTAACAAAAATATTAAATAAATAGAATAAATATCTTCATGCAAAAACATTATTTTCAACTTTGCACAACTATTAAAATGACAGTAAAATTTTCATCTAAGATTCATTACACTTATAAACATGTTAATAAAACTAAGACTAATCACAAATATAAGTAGTGGATATCAACGTGACAATAAAAAAACATAAATGAATATAAAGAAAAAAAATTCTAAATTTTTAAATTTAATTATCACTAATTTATAACACAATTTTTACATTATTTTCATAGCCTTATGTTAGCAAATGATATTATTATAATTTAAGAGAAATGACTCCAGTGATTCACTTCCTAATGGACTAATTGATAGTTCATTTACTATACTTATATCATTGGTGACATTGATACATAATGATTAAATAATGATAATTAAAAAAATTATCTTAATGGGTGATAAATGATGATAATAACTTAGAGTGATAGTCGTAGCTCTAAATATTGATAAAGAACTAAAATGAAAATAGTAACCGACCATAGATATATTTATATAACAATATATGAATAAACTAAAGAACTTAAAGAAGAATTTAAAGGTATAATATGACATGGTGACTTATTTTAGTTTCTTGACCTCCTAAATGAGATTAAATTCTTGCACATCTTTCTAATTACCTACTTAGCAAATTTAAGCATAATATATGCTTTCCTTCACCTACAGTTTCACGGGCAAAGGCAGTCTTTTGATATCAGAGTTGGTTTTAAATAGACTATAAAGTTACTCAAAGATCTTGACCTGATATATAAAGAAATATATGAAGTTTATCGAATTTCTTGGTTATGGCTCTTGGTTCCCTTTTATCACACTATCACCATGTAGTGTATCATACCTTATACCTGTGGTGCGTGACAAAAATAGTTGATTATATATATAAAGAAAACTAAAACAATAATTTAAAGTTGTGATATAAAATTTAGACTTGCGTGATTTAAATTCATACATATCTATTTGGATTACCCAATTAGTAAATTTATGTATGCTTTCTAGTTTTTTTTAGCCTCTAGTTTTGCAAGCAAAAGTACCATTTTGAGATTTACTTGGTTTCACTTAATACTTAAAGTTGCTCAAAGATCTCGACCTACTAAGTCTGGATTTGATTTTTTTTGTTGTCCTTGTTTGATCTTATGGTCTTTTTGCACGGTAAAAAATTTATGTATTTGTAGAAAAGAAAATATAATAAATAAAGTTTGTTAACCTTCTTGATTATCTTGAGTTAGTAATTGGCTATGGATCTTGGTTTCCTTTTTTCAAGGTGGCAAAAGGTAATTCACTCACCCCCAACGCCCCCGCCAACCAGTCTCAGGGCCAACATGGAGGTAAATCACGGGGGCTACTAGCTCGGATGGTGTGGCTAGCACGTGGGGAGGGCAGGTGCACTGATTTTGCTAGGTTTTGACCCCCCAGACCTTAAGATGGCAACACCCGCGTCCTTTTTTCACACTATCACCAAGTGGGGTACATTCTAGTAAGTGAAAATTACACCCATGGGGTGTGATATCAAAATGCAATCAAGGGGACAGGATAGTTTGCAAGAGTGGAGAAGTGATTGTGATTGTGATTGTGATTGTGATTGGTGGAGATTGTAAGAAATAGAAAAAAGAGTGATGGTGCTTATGAAGATTAGAGTAGGGGAGTCGTAAAAATGAGAAGGGTGGGCGAATATGATAGGAAAGGTAGTGGATGGAATCAACAAAGGCGAAGAAGATACAAAAAATGGGTGGATGGGAAACATTGATCATTAAATTAGGATTTCATCTCCAATACCACTTGATATGGCACAATAAATGAGCAATTCTCACACATAGAAAAGGAAATAATTAATTATATTATCTCAAAACTTGTCCATGCATAGGATCCTAACATCTTTAATAGATTGATAACAAAACATATTTCTCATGTTATCATTATTCATAAAAACTCTATTAAGACTTTTTCTTAAAAAATAAACAACCTTTAAGAACTCCACATTTTAAAAAATTACAAAAATTAAACAAACTTTAATGATCTACAAATTATAAAAATTAATGATTTGGATAACTTTGCACAATTTTAAATAAAATTAAAATTTTTAACCACATTAGTTATCCTTTTGGGCATTCCAACATGGTTAGGCCTATGTTGCAAGCCAAGTCTAGTAGCACTCTAGAAGTATTGACATCATGCTAGCTAACCTGATTCGCCAGCATGAGCTCTTTTTAAGACAACAAAATTTGATGTGATTTTGATCAAATGGAATTGAAAACATGAAGATGTAGGACTTTGGAGGGAAAATTCCTAGAGGAAGAGAAAGCCACCAATGCACGTGACCACCCATTTTGGAGTTTCTAGCCACCAAAAATAGCAACAAATGAGATCCAGATCGTCCTTTAACGTGCTATTATGGTGGAGACCATAATAGCACGAGGTTGAGTGCCTTAGGTACCATATTTAAATTTAGAGTGAAATTGGCAAGGGTTGATATATTTATTTGTTCTTTTCAAACTATTATGTGATGCTCCAATTTACTCTAGTATGGTTAGACATGAGATAAAAAAATTCTATACTCCTTGTTTTGATGATTCATGGATCCTCTTCTCATGATTTTTAACCCTTGTTATTGCAAGGGATTTTTGGTGTTCATAAAATGTTTACAAATTCATTTTCAGATGCATGCTTTGATTACTTGATTGATCATGGTTTATGTGTCACTATTTTCACCTTGCTTTAAAATCTCAAGCCATATCGAAATTTCAATTTATAACCGTTCAATGCCGATATAGTTTCGATATTTTTTAAATATAAAATATATTAATTTAAAAAAACCTAAATATTAAATAATAATAATTTTTAAAAAAAATATGGGATCGAGGCGCTCGTATATGGTAAATAAATAAATAAATAATTTATTATATATTTTCAAAATTAAAATAAATAATATATATATATTAAGTTAATGTGATAATTTTTTTAAGGTTTGATTAAGAATGTTTAGATCATCCCTATTATAGATAGGAGTTGATTGAAATTATTAATATAAGTTTAATTAAATTTCTCTACCCACAATCATGCGGGAGGTACCGCAGGCCGCCGCGGTGGTAATGTCGGGTTGCAGACGGAATGGTAAATTTCACCTGTTTTGCCTGGCACGATACAAAATTTTAAACCATAATTTTCACAACATGTTAAGCTAACATTGCTTGGCAGTAGCACAGGTAATGATATACTGATTAATTGCCTAAATACAATTATTTCATACTAGGATTTGGACCTACGGTGGCCAACTTGATTGGTATTTCAGATCATGCATTATAGAGGTGGTGAGCCAATCACTATCATGACATGTAATCTAGTGTGCAAATACTGAGTAAAGACTAAAAATGTTATGCATATATGCCCTATAGTCCTTGCCCGATAAAAAGAGAAGGAAAAAAGATCTTGTGTTAAGTGGCAGTATGATGTGATATACGCCTGATGGTAGTATAATAATGTAATTTACCTAGTTTTCATGTTCAATCTTATTTTTTTTTTTTGGCCTTGTTCGCATTGTCTACCTTATTCCTAGGACATATAGTAGTTACTCAGTTTCAGACAACTACTACCAAAGAAGTGATGCATCCTTAGCAGCGGGTGTTGGAATAGAACAACAGTCCT
The DNA here is from genome assembly GCA_024364735.1 of Boesenbergia rotunda. Lineage (NCBI taxonomy): Eukaryota > Viridiplantae > Streptophyta > Magnoliopsida > Zingiberales > Zingiberaceae > Boesenbergia > Boesenbergia rotunda. The sequence goes on along the minus strand of JAGFNQ010006328.1, from coordinate 619,849 downwards.
AACACAGCTCTGAGTTAAAATCAATAAGCTTCAATTTAACAGTGTTGACGCATTCATTCTCTAACCTATCTTGAAAGCTTTTTGTTCATTAACAATCTAAGTTTTGGAGGTATAATAACAAAATCCAGTTTGTCTACTGAAATGGATGAATAAGGGTTCTTCCCTACTGTAGGAATTAGGCTATCACCTCCCACATCTTATTATTACAATTCCCTAACGTGAATGTAGTTTTTGCTTTTGATCAAAAGACAAACTTGTATTTGTAAGCAGAATTTCTGATACAGTGTGAATTCAATCACGTTGGCAAAAAGGTCATGACATCCCATTTCAATATAGTGATCATCTCGGTAACATGATGTGCTCCATCAGATAAGGGATCTATTTTCTACCATTCTTCATTTAAACTATCTCTCTCTCATGAGATCAAAATTTAAACTTTTGCCATACAATGTATGTGCAACTATTTTCATTTATGAGCATAGTAAAATTTCCATCGAATAACCCAATTATATTTCTCTTATAGTGCTCAAATATACAAAGAACAATTATATAAAAATCAGTGTGACTAAAATTAGAAACTTAAATGAGCAAAACGCATAGAAATTAAGAATAACGCATCAAAGTGAACGAAAGGAATAAATTAATTAATCAAGGAGAAGTGTCATATACCGCCAATTCAAGGTCAGTTTTGACGGAAGCCTGATCTTTGACCAACTTTTCTGAAATCAAACGACACACAAATCCAAGTCATCAGAGAGAAGCATCTGAGAGCCAATGCAAATCTAAATGAGCATCAAAAATAAGAAATACCAACCCGCAGTGAGCTTCAAATTCACAAAGCTACCGTAACAGGTCGAATCAGAAGATCCCCTGGGATTGGAGACAGCAGGAGCCCTTGCGGATCCTGCAAGCGATCCGGTCAAGGATCGAAAGTTCTCTAAACTCTTCAACGAAGACAACCCTAGGCTCTTCATCAAGCTGACGCGATGAAACTTCGCGGCGAAACCCTAAGGTCACGAGTCGATCTCGTCAATCTAGGAACGAGAGTTCACGATTAGACCTCGAGGGTTAGGCAGAAGCGGAACGAAGAGAAGAAGATCTGATCGTTTGGCCTTGAAACCGCAGACATCTCGGTGATTTGAGAAGAGAAACCCTTGAAATTTCGTTCGTCGAGGGGAAGCGATGAGAGCTGCGACGAGCGAAGAGAGTGGAGAAGCAGCAGAAGAAATGACCGTTTCGAATTGGGGCTCGCTCCGCTTTGCTACTTTTAGTATTTATAGAAGCGGCAATTTTGAATACCGATTTGAAAATTTTCATTTTGCTTCTAATTGTATCGTTATTTTTGCTTCGCTCCGACAAGGTTAACCTAATGTCAATATTTCCCATTTTAATTGTTATTTTTAGCCTCGCCCTATAAAGTTAAGATAACGCCGAGTCCTTCCAATTTCAACGTTTATATATAAATATATATATATATATATATATATATATATATATATGTCGAGTCCTTCCAATTTCAACGTGTGTGTGTATATATATAGAAAGAGAGAGAGCCCATTCATATGTTGAATGATTCGGCATCCATGCTTAAGCATGACTTTCACTGTAAGAAAACGTCGTCACTTTTTTTTATTTTTCTACTATTGCCATCGTCCCTTCCGAATTAAAAGGACGGTCTCTCTTCATTTTCTTTTCCTTCTCAAAAACTTAAATATTTCGAACCCTCCTCCTTCTAGCTCCCTCGCGCTGCCCTTCACCGTCTTCACCGATCAACTCCCTCGATGTTACCTCATTTGCCTGTGGTCGTTCATCTGCATGTGTGTACCCATATTCTACTATCTATCATTTAACTCTCTGGTCCTGCCTAGCAACTACGATATCGTAACTGCTACAATATTCTTGTTCTAAAGCCTGAAGCTACTACAATGTTCTGGTGTAGCCACATTATAGCATTTACGATTCCGTAGCTGCTACAACATTCTGGTGTAACCACGTTGTAGCAGTTACGGAATCATAGTTGCTACAACATTCTAGTGTGGCCACGTTGTAGCAGCTAAGATTTTGTAACTGCTACAATATTATAATATAACTATGTTGTAACAGCTACGATTCTATAGTTGCTAACGTGATTACACCGAAACAATAACATTTATAGCAGCTACGGTTCTGTAACTGCTACAACGTTGTATCTGCTATAACCATGTTATAGTAACTATGATTTTATAGTAACTACAATATTCTTATTTTGGTCAGCAAGTTATAGTAGCTATAAAATCTTAGCTACTATAACGTTTTGGTCAAAACTAGTTGAATTATCATTTTATTATTGAAAGCTAAAATTGTAATATATCACTAAATATTAACTATTTGTTTACATATTAAATGGTGTCTAGTGCTTCAACTCCCACAAAAACTCTAATTCTCTGCATATCATAAGAAAATACAATGGAGAAGTAACGTCCCCCAGTTTAAGTCGTTCATAAAAGCACTAGAATCAAATGACCGGTAGTTGGAGTTGCTAAGTAGAAACTCATTTACTTGGGTCCTAGACATACCGCATATTACAAACATAAGAGGCCTTGTACAAAACTTGTTTGACAATTGGGACTATCATGCTAAATGTTTCATCTTAAAAAAAATCTAAAGATTAGATTCACAAGAAAAGATGTTGCATTAATTCTAGGACTTTCAGAGCATAGCGATGAAGTTTCTTTGCATTTGAATGTCAGCCCCACCTCATTCTACCTTCAATATTTTATGGATAGGGAGTGTTCAGAGAAGAAAGTAGAGAAGAAGCTGACCAACATCAACAAACAACTATATCCTAAATTTGATGTTTTGTTTTGTCAACTTGTTGTTTTATATTTTTTTTATATGTGTGTTATTTACTACTACTAGCAGTATATCTGGACTATTAGTAAAATCACTATATGATTGTATAGATAACTTTGAAAATATAGATAGATATAATTGGTGTAATACTATACATGACTATATCACCCTATGGATGGTGGGCAATGGCGTGATGCTCTCACTGATAGGGGTGACCAAAAATTCAGAAAAATTGAATTAACCGAACTGAACCAACCGAATTTTGAAATTTGGTTCGATTAATTCGATTTCCCATTTTTTTAAAAAAAATCGATTCGGTTTTCGATTAAATCGATTCGGTTTCGATTTTGAATTTTGTAATTCGGTAAAACCGAATAAATTGAATAAAAATATTAATGTAATTATTTTTATTTAAAAATATAATTAATTAAATAAAATCTTGTTATTTTAATTAAAAATCGAATAAAATTTAAAATTTTGGATAATTCGGTCGAAAATCGAATTAACCGAAATTTTATCGGTTCGGTAAGTTCAGTTTTTGTAGAAAATTCGGTCGGTTCGGTCGATTCAAAAAGAAATTGGTTAATTCGGTTTTTGATTTATTCGGTTCAGTTGGTTCGATTTTGACCGAATGCTCAGCCTTGCTCATTGAGGCCCAAACCACCGGGTCTTAAGGGAAATTAAACTCTATTGCACACCTACTTGTTGTAAGTTATTAAATTGTACTGTAACTTCATTGATTCAAAATTTATGACCATACTTATTGTATTACATGTTTGGATGTGTAAACATGTTAGAATCATAGAGACACATAAAAACTTTGCACGTTTAAGAATTGACTGACGGAACTAGACAATCTCACATATATCTACAATAAAGACAATGTGCCCCTAGGGCATAGCACAGACGGTGGACGTATGATATTTCTTATGTAATAGCCAAAGATCGATCCCCAGAAGGTGATGACCTACATTTTCGATCTCACCATATGTCTTCTGCCTATGTACTTGCATGAACCTCCCTTCATATCTATTAAATATAGAAAATCGAGGGGGGTTTTTGAAAATAGGCCAATATATATATATATAACCTAAATTCCCAAATTCCTCACTTAATTCTTTTTTCCCCTCATCCCACGATTCCTTGCGCCGAAACCTCTCATCGTGGTTTCTTCCTCTCACGTGAGCAAACCAACGGCGGCAGCTTCTCCCTCTCCGGCGAAACCTCTCATCGTGGTTTTTTTTCTTCTTTACATGAGCAGCTCAGCGGTGGAGGCAATAACTCCTCCTTCTTCGTCTTCTTCTTTCCTTGAGCACCGATGACCGCCTACTACGACACGCAAACAAGGCGATGCCGATCCTCCGGCGCAACAAAGGTGAGATTCCAATAAATCTATGTATCCCTTGGTTGTGTTGAGTGGTTGTCGATGGCAACAAGAGAGGTTGTCGACGGCAACATGAGTGAAAAAAAAGGAGGGGGGGGGGGGGGGGGAGGTAAAGTGGTTGTCGACGGCAACGTGAGGGAAATAAAAATAAATAAAAGTTGTCTGTGCGTGAGTTTATAACTAGTAGTGTAAATATCCCTCCGGGGCTATGGTGTAGCGATAGGGCAACTAGTTGTTATCCTAAGCATTCGCAGTTCGATCCCTAGCTACGGCGTATTTTGTGTGTGTGTGTGTGGCGTGTGTTATTGTTGGGTATTGAGTCGATTATTCGGATTAGGTTCGGACTAGGTTTAACAGAAACCTAATTTTGGTAACTTGGAATAATTTGAGTGGAGCATTTAATTATGGTTATGATTAATTAAATGTAATGGGGTAATTAGGATAGTTCGTTTAGCTAAGTATCATGTATTATAATAGCTAAACTTTTGTCTTTTATTACAAGACCCTGATTGGATATAGATTGGTCGGACGGGAGGTCTTTATAGTATTACACATGTTATTTACAAGGCGGGTACCTTCTGACTTATCTCTGTAGATATTTCAGATTTCTATGTATGGTTCCCTATATGGATAGTAGTAGGATTTACCTTTATCTGCCTCTTGGTTATCCTGCTTGGTACTTACTGCTTGACCCTTTGATGTGCTCGAATTTATTTTCCATACAGTCTATGCTTAATATTCTGATTCTGGAAAGTACACATGTTTATCGATACCTAGCATTTTTGTATGCCTAGTAGGTTATTGGTATATCATAATTTATGATTCAAACTAGTGCATATCATTTGAGGTTATTTGATGGGTGTTAACATCATGCACCATTTTTACATTATTGCATAACTGGCGATCTCTGGGCTCCCTTGTGGTTAAGACGGATTGTCAGTTATATCAGGATCTACACACAATGCCACTCATGGGTTAGTGGTACTATCAGGAGGGTGTGTGTAGTTGCCCTGTCAAGGCTTCACTCGACCGCTCATGGGTAGTGGTTCTGCAGCGTAGTAGCAGACAGAGATCCCTTCTCTTTCCCATGATACGAGGAGATGAGAGCGGTGCTCCCTCATATGATTTGAGGTAGGACGGGTGTGAGCTCCGCCAACATCCTATCCACTCAGTCACTCAGGAGCAGTGACGGCAGAGTGCGTACAGTTGTCATAGCCCTACCCACTCGACCTCACCCATGACCGGAGGAGTTGAATACATTGTCTTTATATTAGTGAGTATATATATATATATATATATATATATATATATATATATATATATATATATATATAATATATATATATATATATATATATATATATATATATATATATATATATATATATATATATATATATATAGGGTTATAAAAGTATAAGCATGTGTTATTGTTGGGTATTGAATCAATTACTTGGATTAGGTTTAAGCTAGGTCTAACATAAACCTAATCTTGTAATCTTGGTAACTTGGAATAATTCGAGTTAAGAATTTAATTATGGTTATGATTAATTAAATGTAATGGGATAGTTAGCGTGTCCCTAATTAATTAGGATAGCTCGTTTAGCTAAGTATTGTTGGTGTAGGCAACACCTAAGTCAAACCTGGGTTTTGATAATAGCAAAGGGTTTAAGAGTTAAGATGTTATTTTGGTCTAATGTGTTCAATGAGTGTGCAGAAGAAGTCCTAGCGAAGGGCAGCTGGGCAACTAGCGAAGGGCTGCTAGGCGTCGAAACCCTAAGACCTGGCGAAGGACTGCTAGGCACCTGGCGAAGGGCTGCTAGGCACCTGGCGAAGGGCTGTTGAGCAAAAGTCCAACTGGAGGAGCCGGTTGGCAAAAAGTAAACTCTCCTGAGAGGAGTAGGTGAGGACGCGTTCCCCGTCGAGGGAACAGTAGGCGTCGGTTCGACCTAGGGTTCCATTTGGGAGACCTAAAGTCAGAACCAAGGCAGCTACGGCTGTAAAAAATGATCTAATATTCTCGCCCTGTTTGTTGTGGAACTAACCTTGGATGCAAGGACCAAAGGAATGTGTTTCTGCAGCTCAGAACACCCCAAAGGAGAGGGGCAGGCACCTGGGCTAGGCGCCCGGGAGGTCCCGGGCGCCCAAGGTCAAGGCCAAAGATGAGTCGAAGCAAAATCAGCCACGAAGCCAGCGAACCCAGTCAAATTGGGCGCCCGGGAGGTCCCGGGCACCCCAGTTAGCTCCAGAGCCGATTCGGAGGGGATAAGCGCTGACCAAGCTTCGGATAGAGGTTCTCGGATCCGAAGGCACGTGTCAGGCGCCTCCGACGTCCCAGGCGCCCCCAGGAGCACTATAAAAGGGGCTCGACACCTAAGGCTTCAACAACACTTTTTCCAACGCCTCCAAGCTTTTCATTCAAGCGCTCTGCTCCGGCAAACTCCGTTCTCGACATTCCAGCACTGACGACGACCCTCTGCTCCGATGTACGATCCACATCAGGGCGTCGGTAACGAAAAGTGTAATTCATTTACTTACTACACCATTCTTGTATTAAATCTGTAAATCTTTGCGCGAATATAGAATTGCTTGCAGTAAACGGTCAAGGACCGTGTGCCTTGAAGTAGGAGCCGGTCGGGAATCCGAACCAAGTAAAAAAATACTTGTGTTCCTCGTGTTTGTTTTTAATTTCGCTGCGTATTTTCTCTTAAGTCTTATCCGAAAAAGTTTTCACGATATTCACCGCCCTATCGTGTTTCTCGATCCAACAAGTATCATGTATTATAATCGCTAAACATATGTCTTTTATTACAAGACCCTGATTGGATACAGATTGACTAGATGGGAGGTTCTTTCCAGTATTACACACGTTATTTACGAGGCGGGTAGCTTCTGACTTATCTTTGTAGATATTTCAGATTTCTATGCATGACTCCCTGTATGGATAGTAGTAGGATTTACCTTTATCTGTCTCTTGGTTATCCTGCTTGGTACTTATTGCTTGACCTTGACATACTTGAATTTATTTTCCATATAGTCTCAATGCTTGATATTCTTATTCTGGAAAGTACACATGTTTGTCGATACCTAACATTTTTGCATGCCTAGTAAGTTATTGGTATATTATGATTTATGATTCAGACCAGTGCATATTATTTGAGGTTATTTGATGGGTGTTAGCATCACGCATCATCTTTGCATTATTGCATAACTGGCGATCTCTGAGCTCCCTTGTGGTTGAGACCGGTCGTTAATCATATCAGGATCTGCACACACTGCCACTCATAGGTTAGTGGTACTATCAGGAGGGTGTGTGTAGTTGCCCTGTCAAGGCTCCGCTCGGCCGCTCACGGATAGTGGTTTCGCAGCGTGGTAGTAGACAGGGATCCCTCCTCTTTCCCATGATACGAGGAGATGAGAGCAGTGCTCCCTCATATGATTTAAGGTAGGACGGGTGTGACCTCCACCAGCATCTCGTCCACTCAGTCACTCAGGAGCAGTGACGGCAGAGTGCGTACAGTTATCATAGCCCTACCCACTCGACCTCACCCATGACCGGTGACGGTGGCTGACTGGCGTCAGGGGTGATCATGTCATTGCATCATGTGCACGGTTACATAATTTGCATTGTTTGTGTTTGTTGCACTTCTGCATTTGGATGACATATACATACAGGAGAGATTTGCTTTGTTTATGGTCTGGCGACCGTTTAGGTTCAGGGACTTATGACCTACACACCTCGGGAGGGGGGTAGGTATGGATATGTATAATTGCATATAGTGTACCAATCATGTATCCTGATTTTTCTTTTGAGACTGTATCTGTTTGTTTCTATACTGCTATTATATAACCTTTTTATCGTCATACATATCTATCTGGTTATATACCCGTGGAGCCCCCCTGGACTCATAATCGTTTGTTTGTATTTCCTTTCCAGGATGAAACCACCAGGAGAGCCCAGTAGTCAATCCCAGTCCCGGTGATATCGTAGTGTCTTTATTTTATTTTCTTTTAGTTATGGTTGGGATTGTAATTCTTATTTTAGATACGTTGGTATACGTGTCATTCAATGTTTTGGTACTTGTATATTTTTTTGCATCGTCGGTCTGCCCAGAGGGTATTTTGGGAGTTTACTTTTACAGTATAGGTGATGATACTCGTTTCGACAGTTATTTATTTCTTTAACTATATTATAGTTTGATCATATATATGTGTGGAGGCCATGAAGGCCATATTGTATATGTATTGGCTTGAGATTGTCCGCCGTACAGGGGAGGTGTTGTCCAATTTTCGTCGGGCATGCAGATCCTCGGGGCGTGACAATTTATTTGGAATCAGAGCCAAGTTTGTGTGTGCGTGAGTGTATAATACTCAGGTTATACAATGCAATGACATAGTTTACATTGTTTGTATATGTATTGGTTTGAGATTGTCCGCCGTACAGGGGAGGTGCTGTCCAATTTTCATCGAATATTGCATTGTATAACCTGAGTATTTACACACACACACACACACACACACACACACATATATATATAATACACCGTAGCTAGGGATCGAACCGCGGATGCTTAAATAACAACTAGTCACCCTACCGCTACTATAGCCGCGGATTGTAAGAACTACCAGTATCTACTAATAACTCTGCCGAAAATGAATAAAGATGAACCGTGTTAGTAATATGAGAGAAGTGTCCTAAGGCAATCGCCTTATGATTGTAAACATTTATTTTAATAAATAAAAATTCACTATTTGAGTATACATGTTTGTGTATTTGATTGGGATCTTAAACTCATTTACTGAATGTCCGCAATACAATTCACAGCATGAGAGAATTTGTGATAAATTCACAACTAGTGATTATCTCTACATGTGCAATTGTGAAGTATTGAAAATATCCCTAGTCGATGAATTGATAAATACGGACACTATCAATTCTGTTGAGACTAGCATGGGTTATTCTCTAATCAGCTGATTCTCACTGGCTGGTGACATTGGGATGTCCGGAGATAAACATGAATACTAGTTAAGGGAACTAGTTCATTGGAGTGACTGACTGTAAAACTTCACATGGTAGTCTATATATAGACATGTCAGTGAAGTTCTTACTGCAGCTTAAGTGCGATGTTCCTTTAACTTGCGGTGTTCAAGTCATCTTGGTCATGGAGACTTATACTTTAACATCTTAAGCAAGCATCTCCAAGGAGGTGTGGACCCAGGATGGTTGGGTATAAGCCGAAGTGCCCGAAGATGTTTGAACAACCTACAAAGGATTCACCACTCCTTGCGAGGAGATGTATACCCAGGCCTATCGTCGGATTGTTACTCAAAGCCTCTGGCCAGAGCATGTCATGTTTAGAGTATGAGTCTCTTAAATACATGAGAGTAATTAGAAATCCAAAGGACGAGAGAACGTTACTTGGGCTAGGTGTGACGTAGTCAGCCTAGTGGGGACTGACACACACAGACCATGTCCTGAACCAAGTGGGTATAAGATGGTGAAGGGAATGAGGCACGATTCATTAGAGCTGCTGAAGGGTTTCAGAATTATATCTGAGGTCAACCGTTGATCTTTCGATTAATTGGGGGTCATGATGTACTACTAGGTGCCACTCATGATCGTTCTATAATTGGTTGATTATAGACGGCCAACATAAATCGAAAGCCTATTTAGTCACACGCACTACGAGTAATCCGAGGGATTTAAAACGAGTTGAAAATTAGATTTTCCAATCAAGAGAAATAAGTCGAATCTGAATTTATCAGAGGCGCATCGGAAGCTTAAAATGGCTAAGTCTTTTGAAGGCTTATTGGGCGAATAAAATGAGTTTAATTCGCGAGGGAAGGGCTTGGTGTGGCCGGCCAAAGAGGGTGCCCACCCTCTTTGGTTTGGCCGGCCACAATAAAAGAGAGAAAACCAATTTAATTGGTTTAAATTATAAAATAAATCAAGCGCGATTTGTTTTATAAAATTATGGATAAATAAATTAATTTATATAAAGAAATTTATATAAAGAAAATTGTAGAAATTTATTCTTTTCTTGGAAATTAAAATGAACCATGAATTGGTTTAATTTTAATTTATAAAATCAATTATGAATTGATTTTTCCATGATAAGAAAATTTCATACAAATTTTATTCCATAATTAAAAGGAGAGATGTATTTGTTTTATTATAAAGTTAGTTATAATAAAACTTGGCATAACAGAATAATTCATAAGAGAATTTATAGATAAATTTCTTATGAAAATTTATTCCGTTAATTCCGTTAAAAGGGAGATTTAGCAATAGAGAGGCTACTATATAAAGGAACCAAAGGCAAGCCTTGAATTCCAATTAATCAAGAGATTAAGAAGCTCTCTCTCTCTCTCCCTTATTCTCTCCCTCTCTCTCTCTCTAGGGCCGGCGCCCCTTTCTCTCTCTAGGGCCGGCGCACCCTTTCCCTCCCCTAGGGCCGGTGCACCACCTAGGGGTGCCGAGAGTCTCCTCCACCAAGAAGGTGCCAAAGAAGAAGAAGAAGCGGGTCGCGTCTCCTTCCTTCCTTTCCTCGGAATCTTGATTCCGTTACTTGGTGGTTAGTTTCCATCTTTCTCTCTTGATATTCTAGTTGTGCCTTTGGAGAATCTAGTAGTTCTCGTCGGCACGAAACTCGTGGCTTTGCGAAGTCATCCCGAAGAGAACTCGGCGTGAACGCGAAGAGAGGCGGAGCTTCCAAGGGACGCTACGGTTGGATCTCGTCCCTTACTTCGAGTTACGCGAGGTAATGAGTAAATTAGTTTACTTTCTGCAAAATTTTAATTTATGATCATGTCCACACATCATAAGGTCGCATGCTAGATACGTGGTTAAAAATAATTTGAGAAATTATTTATGCTAATTCTTCCGCTGCACGTAAATATTTTAAAATTTACGAACCCGTATCCTCGTCAACATGCACCCGGTCCCAACAAACCGTACCACGAAAGACTGATCCATCGCCCCTCTGAGCCTCCTCTTTGGTGACCGCGTACATCCGACTTGTCTCCGGAACTATGGAAGGCAACGCCAAAATCGGCTTAGGCTGAGATACTGAGGGTCTAGTGGTCCGCTGCGGTTGGTATCCTGCTGGCTGATAAGCTGGAGGTTGATAGGTTGCAGACTGATAGGCTGAAGGCGAATAGGCTGCAGATTGATAGACTGGGGGCTGATAGGTTGCAGGTTGATACGCTGGAGGCTGATAGGCCAAGTAAGACTGATACTGAGATCCTGAAGCTGAACACTGAGATGCGGTCTAACCGCTCACAGGTAGTGGTTCCGTAGCGTGGTAGCAGACAGGGATCCCTCCTCTTTCCCGTGATACGAGGAGATGAGAGCGGTGCTCCCTCATATTATTTGAGGTAGGACGGGTGTGACCTCCGCCATCATCCTGTCCACTCGGTCATTCAAGAGCAGTGACGGCAGAATGCGTACAGTTGTCATAGTCCTACTCACTCGACCTCACCCATGACCGGTGATGGTGGCTGACTGGCGTCAGGGGTGACCATGTCATTGCATCATATGCACGATTGCATAATTTGCATTGTTTGTGTTTGCTGCACTTGTTTGAGCAATGTTTGTTGCATTTGATGATATATACATACAGGAGAGATTTGCTTTGGTTATTGTCTGACGACCATTCAGGTTCAGGGACTTATGACCTACACACCCCCAGGCGGAGGTAGGTATGGATATGTATATTTGTATGTAGTGTACCGATCATGTATCCTGATTATTCTTTTAAGACTGTATCAGTTTGTTTCTATACTGCTATTGTATAACCTTTTATCGCCATACATATCTATCTGGTTATATACCCGCGGAGTTCCCCTGGACTCATAATCGTTTGCTTGTTTTTCCTTTTCAGGATGACGCCGCCAGGAGAGCCCAGTAGCCAGTCCCAGTCCCGTGGATACCGTAGTGTCTTTATTTAGTCTATGTTTTTTTATTTACGATTGAGATGTATTTCTCATTTTATATATGTTGGTAGACGTGTCATCCAGGGTTATGGTAATTTTTATGTATTTTGCATCGTCGGTTTGCCTAAAAGGGCAATTTGGAGTTTGTTTTTACAGTGTAGGCATTGGTATATATTTTTGATAGTATCGATAGTTGTTTATGTCTTTATTTATGTTATAGTTTGATCATATATATGTGAGGAGGTCGTGGAGACTATTTTGTGTATGTATTGGTTTGAGATTGTCCGTCGTACAGGGGGGGTGTTGTCCGATTTTCGTCGGACATGCAGCTCCTCGAGGTGTGACAATATCCGTGGGGGCGGCTCTAGGGGGACCGTCAAGGTATTGGATTTATCTTTTTTTTTTACAATAAAGACGATGATTGTCAAGCTACCTCCATCAAAAATAATAGCAACTTTGATTCCATCATATTTAGAGGAAAATATACAAACAATTGATTTTCTAGAAGATGTGGAAGAGCAAATTAATGATCAAATAGCACATAACTTTACCTATGTATTTTTTTCTTGAGCAACCAGAGGATGTTCAGAAGCATGTAGCACAAGATGTTCAGGAAGAGCATGCAGCAGAGGATATTCAGGTTCAAGCTACAAAGAATGTTTAGGAACAAGTTGAATGTCAATGTTGCAAAATAAAAGATGATCAACTCACTAATGCATAAACTTTGTTTTAGGAACGAAGGAATTTAGATATCTCCATAATGATATAATATTGTTCACTTTGGGCCTAAGCCCTCATAGTTTTATTTTGGGTTTTACCCAAAAGACCTCATACCAATGGAGATATCTTTCCCTTATAAATACATGATCTTTTCTATGTATTTTCAATGTGGGACTTTATTTGTAACATTGCAACCTTGCAACCCCAATAATCCCCCTCAAATGAAGGACCACATGTCCCTCAAGTAGAAAGTCTATACGTTTGACGTCTGATCGTAGACCCACCAAGTCTTCCTGCCCCCCAGTCCAACCAACCTACTAAGTCTTCTTGCCCCTGGTCTACTCGACTTACTAGGACTTCCTTGCCTAGCCGCAACTAAGATTTCTTATATAGTGGTTGGTCCTCTTGATCTAGACACAAGAGCCCCTACTTCCTTTGTTTGAGGTCAATATTCTACTCACTTGAATCAATTAAACCATAGCTCTTATGCACAGTCGGCGGTTAGACCTTCTGGCTATTCGAGCTCTAATACTAATTGCTTGAACCGAAGAATTTAGATATCTCCACAATGATATGATATTGTTCACTTTAAGCCTAAGCCTTTCTAATTTTATTTTTATTAAGACTGAAGGAACTTTGTGTAATCAAAGGAATTTAGATATCTCCATAATGATATAATATTATTCACTTTGGGCCTAAGCCCTCATGGTTTTATTTTTGGGTTTTATCCAAAATACCTCATACTAATAGAGATATCTTTCCCTTATAAATCCATGATCTTTCCCATGTATTTTCAATGTGGGACTTTATTTATAACATTGCAACCTTGCAACCCCAACAATCCCCCTCAAATGAAGGCTCACAGGCCCCCTCAAGTGGAAAGCCTATTCGTTTGACGTCTAATCGTAGACCCGCCAAGTCTTCCTGCCTATCAGTCCAACCGACCTACTAAGTCTTCCTGCCCCCTGGTCCACTCGACTTACTAAGACTTCCTTGCCTAGCTGCAATTAAGATTTTTTAACCTAATGTCTGGTCCTCTTGATCTAGACACGAGAGTCCTTACTTCCTTTGTTTGAGGTCAATATTCTACTCACCTGAATCAATTAAACCATAGCTCTTATGCACAGTCGGCAGTTAAACCTTCTGGCAATTCAAGCTCTAATACCAATTGTTAGAACCGAAGAAATTTAGATATCTCCACAATGATATATTATTGCTCACTTTGAGCCTAAGCTTTCATGGTTTTATTTTTATTAGGACCGAAGGAACTTTGTGTAACCGAAGGAATTTAGATATCTCCATAATAATATAATATTGTTCACTTTGGGCCTAAGCCCTCATGGTTTTGTTTTTGGATTTTACCCAAAAGACCTCATACTAATGGAGATATCTTTCCCTTATAAATCCATGATCTTTTCTATGTATTTTCAATATGGGACATTATTTGTAACATTGCAACCTTGCAACCCCAATAATCCCCCTCAAATGAAGGACCAAAATCCCTCTCAAGTGGAAAGTCTATCCGTTTGACGTCTGATCGTAGACCCACCAAGTCTTCCTGCCCCTCAGTCCAACCGACCTACTAAGTCTTCTTGCCCCCTGGTCTACTCAACTTACTAAGTCTTCTTGCCCCCTGGTCTACTCAACTTACTAGGACTTCCTTGCCTAGCCGCAACTAAGATTTCTTACCTAGTGTCTGGTCCTCTTGATCTAGATACGAGAGCCCCTACTTTCTTTGTTTGAGGTCAATATTCTACTCACCTGCATCAATTAAACCATAGCTCTTATACACAGTCAGCGGTTAGACCTTTTGGCAATTCGAGCTCTAATACCAATTGATAGGACCGAAGAAATTTAGATATCTCCACAATGATATGATATTGTCCACTTTGAGTCTAAGTCTTTATGGTTTTATTTTTATTAGGACCGAAGGAACTTTATGTTAAAACCGAAGGAATTTAGATATCTCCATAATGATATCATATTATTCACTTTGGGTCTAAGCCCTTATGATTTTATTTTTGGGTTTTACCCAAATGACCTCATACCAATGGAGATATTTTTTCCTTATAAATCCATGATCTTTCCCATATATTTTCAATATGGGACATTATTTGTAACATTGCAATCTTGCAACCCCAATAATCCCCCTCAAATGAAGGACCATAGACCCCCTCAAGTGGAAAGCCTATCCATTTGACGTCTAATCATAGACCTACTAAGTATTCCTGCCCCTCAGTCCAACCGACCTACTAAGTCTTCGTGCCCTCTGGCCCACTCAACTTACTAGGACTTCCTTGCCTAGCCGCAACTAAGATTTCCTACCTGGTGTCTAATTTTCTTAATCTAGATATGAGAGCCCCTACTTTCTTTGCTTGAGGTCAATATTCTACTCATTTGGATCAATTAAACCATAGCTCTTATGCACAGTCGGTGGTTAGACCTTTTGGCACCAATTGTTAGAACCGAGGGAATTTAGATATCTTCATAATGATATGATATTGTTCACTTTGGTCCTAAGCCTTCGTGGTTTTATTTTTGGACTTTACCCAAAAGATCTCATACTAATGGAAATATATTTCCCTTATAAACTTATGATCTTTTACATATATTTTCAATATAGGACTTTATTTGTAACTTTGCAACTCCAACATTTTGGTTGTTGAGTTGAGCAAGGATATTGAACAGAAGGATACAAAAATAAGGGAACTCTAAGATTTACTGATATGAGTGCCATTAGTACTGACATTATCAATGTAGAGAAGAAAATACTATAACTGAAAAGGATAAAATTTTAGATATAAAAGACACAATCATAGCTTAACAAGAAAATAAAATCATAGAGCTCCAAAGACTGTTGCATAGCAAGTTATCAAAAGAGCAACCAGCAGCCCTTGCCCCAAATAAAGAGGTCATAGAGCCTAATATGCTAACACATACAAGAATAAAAGATGTGTGACAGAAAGAGTATTGGGCTACTACCCATAAAATTTGAATAAGCCCCCAAAAGAAAGAGAACGGATAACAAACAAACAAATAAGGAGAAATGGAAAGATAAAGGAATTGTTCAGCATGAAGATCTAGAAGCCCTTGCCTCATTAAAAAGTGAAGCCACGATTTCATCAAATCAGCAAATTAAACTTGTTGAGATGCAAAAGGTCAAAACCAAAATATTGAAGGTAGGATTGATTCTAGTTATTCTTTTTGTTATTAATCCTCAATGACATATTTGTTTATTTAATGACATATTTGTTTATTTATTTGTTTAGCAAGCAAAGACATGTTTTAAGAAGAATAAAGATGTTGTGGTAGCAGATACATTATTGAAGGTCAGTCAATTAAAGTGAGTTATTTGATAGCATAGTTACAAACGATTGTAAAATAACGATGATTAATTTATTGAAGTCTTATATAGTGTATATTAAAACAAGAATAATACTATTTTTATCTTTTACATGTTATATTAATAATAATACATTTGAATGTTAAATTTCACTATCAACAATAAATATTTGAATGTAATTTTTTGTAGCTACTACAAACGTAGAAGTTGTGAATATTAATAGTGATAATTTGTTATTGTATGTTTTTTTGTTTATGTAGGGTTTTGGTGCTTCAGTATGGTCCAACTCTATTTTCTCAGTAGATATGTAATTTTTCATGACAATATTTGATTAGACTTAGTACATGGATAGCGAATGCATAAGCATATTCAACAATTATAACAAATGAAATCAAAACCTCTGACACGCCATACACTACAAAAAAAATAACCCTTTAATGACAAGATTTCTCATTGTTAAAGGGGCAATTCCATCATTAAAGCTCATTAACGATGATAATAAATACCATAAGAAGTTGTAGCTAAAACTATTCATCGAAAATTGATTAACAACAAGAAACAAAATAATGTCGTTAATGGCTCTTAACGACGATATTAACTATCATCGTTAGTGATAGTAACGACGGATTTAGATATCATCATTAGTGGCAACAACAATGGTCATATATATCATCGTTAATAACGACGACGACGGTTATATGTACCGTCATTAATAATTTAACATCATTTAATTTTTTTATATCATTTAATTGTTTAACAACAGTTTAGCATAACGTCTTTAATGGTAACAACGACGGTATCACTTATTCGAACTTGTCAAAATATATATATATTCTATAAATATATTAATGAATGCTAATAAAAATCAAAACACAATATATTAAAAATCAAAATATCATATATATTAAAATCTCATCCAGTAGTTCGTGATGATTATTTCTACATCATTAAACTTTATATCACATGACTAGTATCATCCAATAAAATTAACATCTATTTACATCAAAAGGATTCATTTTTCTAAAGTCTTCATATGTATGTTGACATTCCCAAAACCTCCAATACCTATAATAAACATACAAAAAAAAAGTATTAGAATGAATAAAATCTTTAAACGAAGAAAAGGTGTCTAACATTATAGAAACATATTCAATAACATTACAACAAAGTAAGAAAAATATTTTAGATAATATCAATCAATGTCCATCCCCAAGATGAGCCTTCATTCTATTATTCTTGTGGGACTATGAAACATTGACAAATCAAAATGAATAAAACTACTCATTCTCATTATCAAATAAAAGATAAGAAATAATATATTTTTTAAATTAACTCATTCAACCTTCAATAGTATCTGAAGCCAATGTAGCCACTTGTACATTATGCAGTAAATTTTTCAGCATCAACTCCTTACAAGCTTATCTTGAAAAAAAAGTAAGTATTTAATAATAAGATATTTCATATAATAGAAAAATTGGTAAGTATTAAATATTTTTAACACATTGTTTGCAAACTTGAAGGATATTTCATATAAAAATTTATATGAAGTATAAAAATTGGAGATGATTACACAAGTGTAAAGTATAGGAAATAATAAGATATTTCATATGATATTGACTATCCAAACCTCAAAGATCCTCTTATATTTGCAAACCCGAAGGATAAAAGGAAAAGTGGAGATGAGCACACAAGTATAAAGTACAAGGCATCCAATATGTATCTATCCAAATGCATAGCAGCAAGAAACAATAATAATTAACTATATAATAGAAATCTACATAGACAATGATATTGACACATTCAAAGGCTTCTCCTAAAAAATTTATAGGAAGTGTTAAAAATGGGTAATGTTCCGGAAGAAATCGACGCGGATGATGAGTCATCAGAGTCCAGCCTACGAGGACGATGACGAAAGAAAAGGAGATCCCACCTTGCGAGATCAACACGAGCGTTAATGAGAACACGTCAGAGATTTTTTGACGGAACCCTCTCCGGCGCTCAAGTCAGTACTCATGTCGCTTGTAGGAAGAGAAATCAAAGAGAAAGTTGTGAGTTTAGAGAGCGTACCTCCCTTACCTGGGGGTCGAAGTATCTTATATACATGAGAGCTTGGTTGCACGTCCCTCCATGTTCTCCTCCATGTCTCTCCTTTGTCGGTTACCTGATCACTCTTAAGTAACGACTTCAGCGATTATTAAAGCCTTACTTATCACATATAAAGGAAAATTTTATCCGCCAACTTTCCTAAATAGGAAAGGGGAACCGTTATTGGAATCGGGTTATCGTGTGTGTGACTCTTCGGGCTCCGCACTCCCGATAGAGTCTCGAGAGTCTTCTTCCCCGGGAGGGCCTTGGGAGCCCGTCTTCCTGGGGAGGTCTCTGGAGTTTAAGACCATCCCGAGTTGGTCTCGGGAATCTATCTTCCCGAGGGGGTCTCGGGAATCTCTTTCCCGAGAAAGGCTTCGTAGACTACCCCGAGTTGGTCTCGGAGATTCACCTTCCCGAGGGGGTCTTGGGAATTTGTCTCCCGAGATGATCTTGGGAATCTGCCTCCCGAGATGATCTTAAGAGCTTAAGGCCCGACCTAACCTCGAGAATCCGAGATAGATCGTTGAGACTATGTGGACACAGATACATAATTTTCTCATTCCACGTGTCAATCCTGAGATGTTTAACCCCATCAAGTAAGATACTCACTGTAACAACAAGGTTTACTAAAAGCATTATTGCAACATCACAATGGATAACAATTAAATGATGAAACGGGAAGTGCCATGAACATCTAAGTTACCCAAAAAAAAAATCCTTAGCAGTCCCTAAAAAGAGTGTTTATTTGACACAATGACCGGTTGTCACTTCCAAAAAGGAGGAGAAGACCTCTCACTGAAGTTCAAGAGTTTGTCTTGAATGTGGATGACAGAGCTATTCAGAGAACAGAGTTTCATAAAATGGTAAGCAAGGTTTTGCCCGAAATGAATTTAAAATTTCAATAGCTACTGCAGTTTACTGTTCCCTTGATACAATCCTGCTACAGTGCCCATCGTTTCATTTAAACGAAGGCTTACCCTAAATAATGTAACTCATGGTTGTAGTTTCTTGTTGCTGTTAGTCCAAAATATCAATAAAATACAGCATGATGTCGTATCCCAAAATGTAATAATAGTATTTGTTCATATCTTGTCCAGATCAAGGAGAAAGAATTTATCAATAAGTGATAAGTGAGGAGCAGCAATTTGCCCAGATGGTAAGTTACGGGAACAGTTGTATCCAATGACACTAGATGGAAGGGAAAGACAATAAAATAGATGAGAAGTACAATGGTGCCACTTCCAAGTTTTGAAAATTTATTTTTCCTTCAAATAGGACGCGAACCCTGGGACGCTAGGCTTCTAGACTGGTCACCACGAACGCTTCCCGATTTACCTTGGTGACCGATGAGAAACTTTTATGGGACCGAGCCAATCACCCAGATTCAATTTATCTGCTGTCTGATTCATCAAGAAAATCCATTCATCTCCCAAAAGTTAGCAGTACGGAAATTAAACTTGTTTCTTTCAGAAGCAACCCATGTATATTTACAAAATTGGATTTGGTGTAAGTATTTGACTATTGAACTAATCTTATTTATTTTTTCTTGGATTTAGTCTACTAAAAATTGTGCGTGTTTATATAGGATTTGTTTGAAATGATTCATGCCAATGGATTGGTAAAATTATCAAAACTAATAAAGATAAGGTCATTAGATATATCTTTTGTCATCTTAATAATAAAGATCATCATTGATATCTAATAGTCATAGACTTGATAAAGATCAAATAATTTATTATAATTCTCTCAGCGTTATAGAAAATTACACTGCTACATTTGAGAAAATCGTAAGTATTAAGTTCTATATTCTATTACAATTAACTTTTGATATGTATTAATTACTAATATCATTTAACTGTAGATGAAGTTTTTTAAGAGTCTTGGTCATACTTTCACACATGGTATCGAGGTTTAGTAGCTATTTATGCAAGAGAGTTTCAAACAATTCAGGTAGATTGTCTCACAGAAAGCAAATTGTAAATATTTATTTATGTATCATATTCTTGATTGCAATTAGATTCTTACAAGTTAAAAGATTTTATCTAGCAGGTTAGATTATGTTTTTTTTGTGATGCGTTATTTCAAGAATTTGATGGTTCAAAGATCAATGAATTCATCCAAACTGAAATGAAAGATTATAGATTTAGGATTGGATATAATTTTATGACAGATAAAAATTGATTAGTGCAAGTGTGATGTTGTTATGTATATAATATCAATGATGTTGTTGTTGCAAGTATGACATTTAAATTGTATACTTTTATTTTAAAAAGTATTATATGATATTGTTGTTGCAAGTATGATGTTGTATATTTGTATTAAATTGGTTGGTGCAAATATGATGTTTTGTAATTAAATCATGTTGTAATAGCTACAATCTCATAGTTGTTGTAACGTGAAGTCTGTGTTATAGCAACTATGGATTCGTAGTTGCTACAACATGATCATGATTTGATAAATCAAATTGTAGTAGCATGAGCCCGTAGCTGGTACAACATGAAGTCTATATTGGGTAGAGATTGTAAGTATCCCAGGTTAATTTTGATGTAGTCAACTGAGTCAAATTAGGTTATGTTATATTTGATCCTTGTGTCAACATGTATAGGAGCTTAGGAGCACAAGAAATCGAGCGAAAGATACACCGAGTGAGAAGGATAACACAGGATGAGAGCCAACGGACTCAGTGCATTTGAGAGACGAGAAACTGTGGAAGAGTATATCGGTGGATGAGAAGGACATACGGGACATCCGAGGGACGAGAAGTCGAGGTGGAAATCTGCTCGAGGAAAAGTTCAAAGTTGGGTTTGGGTGAGCTCAACTCCAGATAGCCGAAGTATCACCCAAGCGAGCAGGAGCTAAAAAGATCAACTTGAAAGTTGATTTTAAAGACCCGAGGCACCTCATGTCTGTTTGAGAGCACCTTGAGTGTAAAAATTGAAGCTACGCAAAATCAGAGCTAAGGCGACTCAGTTATTACCAAGGGCGCCCTAGTTTGAAACTGAGGCACCCTCGGTTGGAACCAAGGTTCTTCAATGAACAGTACAGTTAAGTGAACATTTGCATAGTGGATAAAACATTATCCATTGAGAGCGTCCTAGGTCTCAACTGAGTCGCCCTAAGTGTCATGTCAGCAAACGGTCACTCCGACGATTAGGCTATAAATAGCCCCTAGAGCAAGAAATTTAAAATAACAACTTGTATTCATTTTTCCTAACTCTTTTTGAGCTTTCCAGCATCTATAAGAGGCTTATCTACCTTCGATGAAGGAGATGTTTTTAGTGAGCATCAACCGCCTTGGATTAGCAACCTTCCCAATTACAACTAAGTAAAAAATCTCAGCATTTTTCTTTTATGTTGTTATTATCACTTTATTATATTGCTTAATTTGATTATCCTTGCTAAGTTCAAAAAACAAGAGATTTGACTATCTTATTTAGAAGAGTATTCACCCCCTCCCTCTAGCCTGCCTCACCTGGACTTACAAGTGGTATCAGAGTTCAACCGCTTCAGGAGGACTAACTACCACCTAAAGCAAGAAGATGATGGTCGGACCGAGTATCTATCCACCAAAGATCAAGGGAGGTTCACGATATAAAAATGCTACATAGAGATATTTTTTTAAATTGATTTCGAATTATTATTAATAATGAAGCATGGTTTTATAGTGCCCAAAGATAGTAATGGTGAAGACAAGGAAGAGCATCTCTAGATAAAGAAGGAATAAGTTGACTTCATGGCCAACGAAAAAATAAAATTTCATCTGCTAACCATATTACTACCTCAAGAAGTCAACTGAGTCCGTATATATGAATCAGCAAAAGAGTTATGGAAGAAGTTCCTGTAACTGCATGAAGGGACTTCAAAAACAAAGTTAGCATGACGAGATATACTCCGAAATTAGCTAACGAATCTCCAAATGAAAGAAGGTGAAATTATAGCCCAACTTCACACGAAAATCAAGGAGCTGATCACCGGACTCACGAATCTCGGAGAAATGGTAATAAACCAAGATTCACTAACGTATGCATTAAATGTATTTCCAAGAATACCGGAATGAACCTCAATAGTAGATTCCGATTATATTTCCAAGAACCTCGAGGTAAGTACGTTAGAGAATTTGTTTTCAACCTTGGAATTACATGAGTCTAGATGTGCATAACAAAGAAAAGGACTGAACCAGGAGTTAACATTACAAACCAAGAAGATCGAACCGGTTGTAGAATCCTTAGCTGACGAAGAGGAAATGACATATGTAGTAAGGAAACTAAATAAATTTTTTCAATCTACATGTTTAATAAGACGCAGGCCAAGAAGTATATTTTGGGAAAAAGAAAAATCAAATCCTACAACTACTAAGAAGAATGACACATTAAGGATAATTGCCCGAAACTGAACAAAAAGGAAAAAGACAAAGGACCAAGACGATCGAAGCACAAGAACCTAAAAGTTTCATGGGACGAATCATCATCGGAGTCCGAGATAGAGGCATACACCGGACTTGCATTAATAGCAAGTAACCAAGAAAAGGAAGACGACGAAAGTTGAGCATCGATGAAGAGGAAGATATTTCAGAAGAAAGCAACAATGAAGAGGAAGCATCCAACTTTAAATTAGAAATGGTAAGTGAGGTATGCCTTCTACCATCTGATTAACTATATTCAGACATTAACTTAATGACTAAGTCTTTTTGTAAGTTAAAATCTAAAAAACTAAAATTAAAAAGAGATGATGTTGAGTTGAAAAGTAAGTTAACTACTATATGTCCTTTGGAATTATATGATAAATGCAAAATTGAAAGAACAAATAGCAAAATTAGAAAATAGTCATGCATACTCAAATATTTTAAATAACCCAAAAAGAAATGTTAAATGTCCTAGAAGGCTCAATTGGTATTTGAAAAATCACAGGAGTTAAATTGCTAGAGTACTTAGGAATTGC
The DNA here is from genome assembly GCA_024364735.1 of Boesenbergia rotunda. Lineage (NCBI taxonomy): Eukaryota > Viridiplantae > Streptophyta > Magnoliopsida > Zingiberales > Zingiberaceae > Boesenbergia > Boesenbergia rotunda. The sequence continues at coordinate 596,609 of JAGFNQ010006328.1, read as the reverse complement.
ATTCTGTAAGTACCCCGGGTTAATTTTGATGTGGTTAACCGAGTCAAGTTAGGTCTTGTTGTGTTTTGATCCCTGTGTCTAAGTGTGCAGGAGCTTAGGAGTGCAAGAAGTTGAGCGAAAGACGCAAAGGTCGAGAAGGATGACACGGGAAGGGACCCGACGGGCTCGGTGCATCTCAGGGATGTGGAGGTCTACGAAAGAGTACGTCGGTGGAGCGAAAAGGATGTGCGCGACATCCGAGGGACGAGAAGCCGGGCGGAAGTACGCCCGAGGAGAAGGCTGGAGGAGGGTTCAGGTGAGCCCAACTTTGGAAGGCCCGGAAATCATCCAAGAAGACCCGCTGAATTACGGTCAGCATAAAGCTAACCGAAAGCCACTCTGGTGCTCGTGAATAAGGGCGCCCCTATTCCCGGGCACCCCTATGTGTTAGATCGTGAACATCTTGCTAGAGGGGGGTGAATAGAAATTTTTGATGTCTTCCCTACAATCGTTAGTGCGCAAGCGGAATAAACTAAAATAAAACTAAACTAAAACAAGAAAAAAAACACACCGATGTACGTGGTTTGGAGATGATGCTCCTACTTCACGGCTGCCCATAAGGTGGGTGATCCCTAATCCGTCAGTGGATGATTCTCCGGAGCACCTCCGGCTAGATCTCGTAGCTCCTTGTGGGTGGAGAAACTTCTCCACAACCTCTGGACACTATCTGAGCAACAAAGGCTACTAACTCACTCTATCCAAGCAAGTTTCGCCAAGGGTAAACAGCTTGAAATGAGCTCCTTTAAAGGGAGCTTGATCTAAAATGTGACCGTTGGCCAGTCGACTGCTCTTGGGGCAGTCGACTGGTCCTCCCTGAATTCGAATTCTCACACTGACCTTTCGAATTCTGGCCACCCCAGTTGACTGCCCCTGGTCCTTCCCTAAGCCTAGGGTTTTCCATCTGAGTGATCTCTCCGCACTCAAACCCTCCTGGCTTAGTTCCCGAGTACAAACACTCACACTCGGACCCTTACGACCTGGTCGACTCTTCACCAGTAGCCTCGACTGTTGCCTTCATGCCCTCTTTGTCTTCGGGTCTCATCCCTCATATGTGCACACAAGCCTCCAGCCTGTCTCCATATCATCCTTCACGTATGCCTCGAAGTCCACGTCCCTCGGCTCATCGTCCCTGCTATCCATGGTCCCTCAGGTGCGCACATAAGCCTACGGCCTGCCTCCATGCCACCCTTCACCTGAAGGCATCAACCAAATCTATGTGTACATGCACACTCACATACACATATTAGTCCAACAACAAACTCTAACTTAATCATATTGACCACACACATCAAAATCCATGATCCTCCAGATCATACTTGGGTTGATTGCCCAAACACTATGCATACAAGGGCCCGAGATGTGAAAACTCATCCAGACTTAGCTGTTTACTAACATTGCATAGCGAATAACTTTCAAGTCATGTGTCAGACACCTCCAAGCACTCAAGCACCCCTGTTGTGCCACGTCAACATTCGGATAAAATTTTTCGAGGCTATAAATAGGCCCCCAGAGCTCAGTTCCAAACAATCAATCACTGTAAACGAATTTCCTTCTTAGTTTCACTATTTTTCTATGTTCTACAAATTTGTAAAGAGGTTTTTCCGCCCCAAAGAGTTCATCTTGAGTTTGCACTTTATTTTCTTTGGATTACCAACCTCCCTGGTTGCAAACCAAGTAAATTTGTTTGTCTCTTTCTTTTTTGTTTTGTTTTTAATCTGTTAATATTATTTGTGAAACTAATCAATATCTTTGTTTAGAAAGAACAAAAGATTTAATTTTTATTTTCAGGGGCAATTCACCCCCTCTTACCGACCGCACGATCTCCTTCACATTCCTCCGAAAATTTTTAAAAATCTAATAGGTAGAGATCTTTAGTAGGTTCCCAAATTTATCTTAAATTGTTATTTTTTTTTTACTTGCTAGACTATAATTACTTATTTTTTGGAAAAGTAAATTTGCATATATATTCTTAAGTATTCCATCCAATATTAATGACTTTTATTTTTTTTTTTTTGTGATAAGCACATATCATATCTATCCACAAAAATTATTTTTAGAATTTTTTAACAACCAAATATTTTTTTATGAATTTTTATCAGAATTTAAATTTTTAATTTTAAAATACTTCAAAGATTATTTTTGAAAAACTTGTTTTTTCAAAGATTATCCATTACAATTTTACTATTAAAAATATTAGCCAGATTTTTCCAAGTTGAAAAATAATTTTAAAAAAATTATATTTCAAAAATCCTTAGTTCTGTAACAAAAAATATTTTTTTGTACATAGAAAATTTTTCTATTGAAAATTTTTACAGTCACATTGACGATTTCAACAATTTGACAAAAAAAAATTTGAAAATTTTCTGACTAATATATAATATTTTATGAATATATTTTAAGAAACATATTTCAAATTTGTGTTTGTAATGAATTGCAAAATTTTATATACTAAATTGTAAAAACCTTTTTTTATTGTTTTTATAAACAATGTTATTTCTTATTTTGATTATTCTAACATAACTTGTATTTTCTTATTTTGATTATTATAACTTAACTCGGATTGGTACACATCAAAAAGGAGGCAATTGTAGATATTGTAAGTATCCCGTTTTGATTTTGATGTGATCAACCGAGTCAAGTTATGTCCTATTGTGTTTGATCCTTGTGTCTAATTGTGCGTGAGTTTAGGAGCATAAGAAGTCAGTGGTAGATATACTGAGCAAGAAGGGTGGCACGAGAAAAGACCCAATGGGCTCGGTGCATCCAAGGGATGAGAAGCTACAAAAGAATATATCGGTAGACGAGAAGGACGCACACAAAATCCAAGGGACAAGAAGCTGGGGAGGAACCTTGTTGAAGGAGAAGGTCGGAGTTGGATTCATGTGGGCTCAACTCCGGATAGCTGGAGTATCACCCAAGCGGGCGGGAGCTAAAAATATCAACTTGAAAGTTGATCTTGAAGACCCAAGGTGTCTCAGGTCTGTTTGACGGTGCCTCGGGTGCAAAAATTGAAGCTACGCAAAATCACAGCTGAGGTGCCTCAATTGTTACTGAGACCGCCCTAGTTTGGAACTGAGGCACCCTTAGTTGGAACTGAAGTGCCTCAATGAACAATACCATTAAGTGAATGTTTGCAAAGTGGATAAAACTCTATCCATTGAGAGCTTCCTGAGTCTCAATTGAGATGCCCTAAGTACCACATCAACAAACGGTCACTTCAATCATTGAGCTATAAATAATCCCTAAAACTAAGAATTTAAAATAACAACTTGTATTCATTTTTCCTAACTCTTTCTGAGTTTCCAAACATATCTAAGAGGCTTCTCCACCTTTCACGAAGGAGATATTTTTAGTGAGCGTCAATCGTCTTGGATTAGCAACCTTCCTAGTTGCAACCAAGTAAAAAATCCCAATCTATTTCTTTTATGTTGTTATTATCACTTTACTGTATTGCTTAATTTGATTATCTTTGCTAAGTTCAAAAGGTAAGAGATTTGACTATCTTATTGCAGAGGCTATTCACCCCTTCTCTTGTCGCCCTTAACTGAACCTACATATTGTAGTAACTATGAGCTCATAGCTGTTATATATAATGTGATCGTGATATGATTAATCATGTTGTAGCAGTAACGGGTCTATAACTACTACAACATGGTCATGAGTCGAATAAGTGATCCAAGTCATGACCATGTGGTCATGCTACAACTTAAGTTAGAGTCATACCTTGTTCCATGGCTTATTGTTTGTCGAACAACTAATCCAACTCTCCTGATCCGCAACTCCTCAAAATATATAATCCTTATTCTATACATGCTGTCTATACCGTCTCATGAGTCGTCCATGCGCTTAGAGTCAAACCGCAAAAGCATGTCAAGGTTGGATGTACGACTTCCACACCACGTACACTTGCCCGCGGTTTCTTGTTGGCTCAGGTCATGAAGAAGTCGTATGCTCTAGAAACACTGCCACTTGGTTGCTCATACCAACTATTGAGGCAAGTTGATGCCACAATTCTATTGAGCCATGCACTATAGGTAAGAATTTCATCCGGAAAGGAGAGATGCTTCTTTATTAGTGGCGAGTGAGTCTTTATGTTTTGTCCCTATGTCTACTCGGCTCAATTAAGTGTGATGAATCCATCAAATTCATATGGTGTCTTTCTTCTCATGTATACGTCATGGACCATGGAATGTATACCTGAACATTATCACAAAAAATCTAATGGACTGAGTCAAATGCCTTCTAGGGATTTACTTTGACAACATACTATGGATAGATACACATACACTCTAGTGCATATATATTTGTAGAATAGTCTCCTATGCTAAGTGAATGTTCTCCATGATGAATCTGTCCCATACAAAAGTTGTGAGCGTCGGGGGTGTAATATGCACTCCACCATGTGAGCTAGTCTCCACCTAGCTAGGATTTTTGCAATAACCTTATAGAACCGGCAATTTATCAAAAGGCGTATATATATTTTTGAATTGACCAAAATATTCACCAAAAGGCACACTTAATTATGTGTTATTCCTATTTTACCCCTTCTGTTAAATCTAACTTTTTCCCCTTTTTCTCTTTTCTTTCTTATTTTTCCTTTTCCCCTTTTTTTTCTCTTTTCTTTCTTATTTTTCCTTCTCTCTTTTCCTTTCTTCTCTCTTTATGCATGCATGCATAAATATTCAAGGGTCCGATATGGAATCATATCAGGTCCATGGCCCAATACGGGCTTAATATGCTTATCAGACCCTTAAATATCTATACATGCATGTGTAAAAAGAGAGGAAAGAGGAGAAAAAAGGAAAAAAAAAGAGAAGAGATGAAAGAGCCAAAAAAAAAAAAGTTAGTTTTGACATGAGTAAAATAAGAAGAATATATAAGAAAAATGATAGGGAGAGTGAAAGGCAAAGTGAATGATGTGACACTTTACATACAGCGATCTCTGATAAGTTCATTGTGTCCCCCAGGGTATAGTTTGATTCGGGGCGGCGGCCGAAGGCCGCCGATGGTGTCTAAGCGATAATCGGACGTGTGCATGTAAAGTGTTGTTGGCGTTACAAGCGTTGATAAAACTAAGGCGTTACTAGCCTTCGTCTTGAATTGTTGGCGTTACTGGCCAGAGCAGTAAATACCTCCATTGATGGAGGTAAGTGAAACGCCATCTTCTCCCTATAAAGAGCGTCCAAATGCAATCCATGAAGAGGTACACGAAGAAGGAATCGGAGCTTCGAATCTGAGGGATTTGGTTTGTGGCTAATTGGGATCGGTCCGGTGACGTTCTCTCGACAGCGAGCAGAAGAAGAAAGGAAGAAGAAGATCTTCAATCACTGTAAGTCTTAATCTTTTGCAATTCGATTTCATGCTTAGATAACAACAATGGTATCAGAGCAATTGTTAGAGCATGAAAAATTTTACCTTTGCGATGAACACCTCGCGTTGTTGATGGATGAAATCGCTTGAAATCGCCACTGAGCTCTCGGCGTTTTCATCCCCTGACCGACGATCGCTTCACGCGCGGAAGGCAGCCGTCGCCGTCGCCGTCGGCCGGATGCGTCGATGGAGGCAGCCATGGCGTTGGTGATGGTGAAAAAAAAGAAGAGGCGGCTGTTTGGCGTTGAGAGGCGGAGGCGGCTGTGATTAGGTTTTGGGGTTTTTAATGAGAAAAGTTGATTTTATTAAAAAAAGAAAAGAAAACCTGAACCTGCCGAAACCTTCCTTTTCTGCACTGGAAAAAACGTTGTTGTCCAGGAGGTTCGAACTAATGACCTCCCGCTGAAGGCAAACAGGCCCAACCAAAAGTGGTATTCGGTAATTTGTTTAGATTTGGTTCAATTTATTTAAATTAGATTCTAGTTTGGTTGAAAAAGATTAAGTTGGTCAAATCGTTTTTGGTTCAAACCATTAGTTGGTTTAACCAAACCATTTTGATCAAATAATCTGAACTAAACAGAATGATTTAATTATTATGTTGAACCTCAAATTTAAATAGGCTTAATTGTTGCTACAAACAAAAAGGAAACTTATATGCCTTTATTTATTTGTGTTGTGAATTGAATTGAACCAGTTTTGTAACTGATTTGTCGGTTTTGTACTGACATTGTGTATTTCAATTCTAGATGCCGAGATTTATTACCACAATGACTCGTCGAGATGTGCGACGGAATCATTTGAGGGAACAGATAGAGGAGATTGACTACCTCCCACATCTAGGCATCCAAGGGCATATGGGAAGGCTTGATCGTCTATTTTGGAAACTCGAACAGGAAGAGTTCCCAGTCCTAGATAACTACCGGATCGGGGCATTGGTTAGTTCATTGCCGAGGCGTGCTAAAGTAGCTGCAAGATGTATCTGGGGATGCTACGAAGGACGTATCTCATATACCGAGTTGTGTAGAGAACTACTTCGCCAGAATTTTTCAGAAGAGGATCTGGAAGATTCTGAGGACGATCTGGAAGAGGATCTGGAAGAGGATCTGGAAGATTCTGAGGACGATCTGGAAGAGGATCCTGAAGAATTTGAAGAGGATCCAGAGATGGATCTGATTGTAGAATTCAAGGGGGATCCTTAGGAAATCGAGTGGGATCCAATTGTGGATTCTGAGGAGGACCCAGAGGAAGATCCCGAAATGTTTGAGGACGATCCCGAAATGTTCGAGGAAGATCTTGAAATACCTGGGGAAAATCCTGAAATATTTGAGGAAGATCCGATAGAATCTGTGGAAGATCCCAAGCCTAATCAGACTGGCCGATTAGAAATGAACGAGAGAGTGATAGCCACTGCCATAATATTTTTTATTATGGGAATGATGTCAACTTATCTAGTTCATTAAATTCTGTTTGTTGTACCAACTGATTAAGCCTATTAAATAAAGTTATGTTATGTGTTAACTGACTTGCCAATGATTAGTTCATTATATGATTAGTTCATATTCAAGACAAATGATTAGTTCGTTTAATGTGATGTATGTAATATAATTGATCAATGTTAATTAGATTGGATTATACGAATGATGAGTGGAAACATAGTTATCACTTGATTTCGTAAACCAAGTCAAGTTTACATTGAGTCAATTAAAAATTATGTACAGATGTTATACACTGAATTAATTAATAATATGTTTATTTATGATAGATCATGGCAACTAAGAACATCATAGCTGAACTGAACAAGGGAGAGAAATTGTATGGAGACAACTATAAAATATAACATCTCAAGATACAATATGTTCTTGAGGAACAAGAAGTTCTGGAGGCTGTAAATCATTTTATGGTAGAACCTGCTGTTGGTTCAACTGCACAGTACAGACTTGATCTAGATGCCTATAGGGCATGGAAGAAAAAGGACTCCACTGCAAAGGGGATATTGATTAGTTCAATGGTAGATGACCTGGTATTTGAGTATGAGCCACTACCATCAGCTCATGCTGTCTGGGTTTGCCCTGAGAGAGAGATACAGTGGAGTTAGTGTAAGCAAGCTTCGTCAACTGACAATCAAGTTTGACAGTTGTAAAAAGCGCTCGAATGTGACGATGACCCAACATCTGAGAGAAATGGGTAATATGATTCGGGAGCTTAAGACTGCTGGTCATGAGTTGACCGACGAACAACAGGTTCAAGCAGTTATTCATTCCCTTCCTGATTCTTGGAAAACAATGAAGCAGAACCTTACTCACAGTGAGAGTATCAGGACTTTCATTGATGTCTCACGCCATATTGAACTGGAGGCGGAGAGAATAGAATCCGCAAGGATTTCTGAGCAAGCTTTTGTAGCTGAAGGTTCTGGATCCAAGAATAAGAAAAAAATGGTTTAAGAAAGGAAAGGGAAAGGGAAAAGAAGCTGGTGCTACTACTGTGTAAGACCCAATCAAGAAGAAAGGAAAGAAGAATGGAAAGAAACCTAAAGGCAAGCTAACTTGCTACAACTGTGGCAAGAAGGGTCATTTTGCTCGGGAGTGTACTGAGCCGAAAAAGGTAAATCCATGTTTGTCTTCTTTTCATGAGCTTTATGTTGCTAGTTCGGTGTTGTTAGCTGATTCTTATCCTTTGTGGATTATAGATTCAGGAGCAACGAACCATGTAGCTCATGATTGAACTACGTACGTGGAGTACCGTCGCGTACCAGCTGGCAATAAGTGGATATATGTGGGAAACAATGCAAGAATTGAAGTCAAAGGAATTGACACTTGCAAACTCAACCTTCGTGGTGGGCGTACATTGTTTCTGCATGATGTCCTGTATGCTCCTGAGATTCGACGGAATTTGGTTTCTGTGAATTGTCTTCTTGAATTGGGTTATTGTATGAATTTTTACAGTCGTCGTGTAGAACTTAAAATTGACTCTGTGTTAATTGGATATGGTTTTATATCAAACGGTTTCATGGTTCTTGATGTAGAACCAGATGTTAATTGTGGAAATAATGGTTGTTTTTCAAACATTGCTCTTACTAGTGATGCTGATGTTAATGATGAAGTTTGGCATGCTAGATTGGGACATATAGGACAAGAAAGAATGAATAGATTAGCAAGAGAGGGTCTGCTCGGCACTCGTGCTAAAGTTGACATGTCTATATGTGAGCATTGTCTTGCTGGAAAAGCAACTAGGAAACCGTTTGGTAAGGCTATTAGGGCTGATTCACCATTGCAATTGATTCATTCGGATATTTGTGGTCCAATGAACATGAAGGCTAGAAATGGTAGTTCATATTTCATTACATTTATTGATGATTTCACGCGTTTTGGTCATGTGTATTTGATTTCTCATAAATCTGAAGCATTAGATTGCTTTAATCGTTATTTGAACGAAGTTGAGAATCAATTGGAACGTAAGGTTAAAACCTTACGCACTGATCGTGGAGGTGAATACTTGTCTGATCAGTTCAAGACAATATGTAATGAGAAAGGGATTATTAGACAGTTAACTATCCCTGGAACTCCACAGCAAAATGGAGTTGCTGAAAGAAGAAATCGAACTCTTCTTGAAATGGTTAGGTCTATGATGGCTCAAGCTAATTTGCCTATTTCCTATTGGGGAGATGCATTGTTGGCTGCAACCTACATACTTAACCGGGTGCCTTCTAAATCTGTTCCATCTACTCCATATGAACTTTGGATAGGCAGAAAACCAGATTTGAGTAATCTGAGACCATGGGGGTCAGCTGCTTATATTCATGACAAGACTCACAAATATGGAAAATTAGAACCCAGAGGTAAGAAGTGTATTTTTGTAAGATATTCTGATACCTCTAAGGGTTATGTCTTTATTGGTGAGCAACAAGATGAAACCATCTCTGAAATTGAGTCAAGAGATGCTACTTTTCTCGAAACTGAGTTCCCAACAAGAGGTGAAGTTGATAAATCAACTCCTCTATTTGCAATAGAGGAGGAGGATACTGTTCCTCCATTAACAAATCAGGAATCTCAGGGAATGTCTGAATCTAGTCAACCTAGTGGGAGTAAATTGCCTATAAGTGAATTAGTTTCTCAACATTCAAACCTGCGAAGAAGTAATCGTAAGATTATTCCTCGGAGAAGGTTTGACATTGAAAATGAGGCATTAATGATTCTCCCAATTGACGATGAAGAACCTCGAACGGTTGAGGAAGCATTGAGATGCTCAGTTAGAGAAAAATAGAGAATTGCAATGGATGAAGAAATGGAGTCTATGAGAAAGAATCAGGTTTGGGATTTAGTCGATCTTCCTCCAGGCCGAAGGGCTATTGGGAATAAATGGATTCTCAAAATCAAGAGGAAGGCAGATGGATCGATTAATAAATACAAAGCTTGTCTGGTTGCAAAAGGATATACCCAAATGGAGGGTATTGATTTTGAAGAGACATTTTCCCCTGTTGTGAAGTTTGTGTCAATACGTGTCATTTTAGCTATAGTAGCACATTATGACTTGGAATTACATCAGATGGATGTAAAAACGGCTTTCCTTAATGGTAATCTTGACGAGGAGATCTATATGGCACAACCAGAAGGTTATATTGCTGATGGCCAAGAAGAAAAAGTATGTAGACTTAAAAAGTCTATATATGGGCTAAAGCAAGCGTCGAGACAATGGAACATAAGATTCAATGAAGTCATTTTATCTTATGGCTTCAAAATGATCAATGAGGATCATTGTGTTTACCTAAGAAAGGATAAAGGAAAGTTGGTCATTTTATCATTATATGTTGATGATATGCTGATAGCTGGAAATGACTTAAAAGTTGTGATTGAGGTCAAGTCTTGACTTTCATCACAATTTGACATAATTGACATGGGAGAAGCCGAGTATATCTTAGGAGTACGGATCATTCATGATCGATCAAAAAGACTTTTGGGTTTGTCCCAAGAAGCTTATATTACTAAGATACTACAACACTTCAATATGTTTGATTGCAACGTTGAACAAACACCTACAGCGAAAGATGTTGTTTTGAGCAAAAGTATGTCTCCCAAGACTCCTGAAGAGATAGCCGAGATGAAGAAAAGACCATATGCTAGTGCCATTGGTAGTTTGATGTACACTATGTTGTGTACTCGCCCTGATATAAGCTATGCTGTTGGCTTAGTTAGTCGTTTCCAGTCAAACCCAGGATCGAGACACTGGAAAGCGGTAAAAAGGATATTCAGATATCTCAAAGGGACGGCAGATTATTGTCTCTGCTTCCAAGGATCAAAACTGAGCTTGAAGGGCTACGCAGATGCAGATTGGGCAGGGGACCTTGACGACAGAAAATCCACATCTGGCTATATTTTTTCGCTGAATGGAGGTGTCATTTCATGGAACAGCAAGAAACAGGCTTGTGTAGCACTGTCGACAATGGAGGCTGAGTATGTGGCTTGTGTAGCGGCTGTACAAGAAGCTGTCTGTAACGACCCGGAAAATTTTCTTAATATTTCTTTAAAATATTAAGCATGTCTAAATAATTTTCCGAGGGACCTAGAAGTATTGACACGAATTTTAGCCTAGAAATCCATACCTTTTCCAATTAAATTGAGGAAATGGGCACTAATGGGCCTTATATGGGCTTTCTAGTACATGATTATTGGTGAATTTTAGGTAAAATTTATAGAAATATAAAGGGATTTTAATGGGAAATATTAACATAATTATGGGGGGATTTTTAGGGGATTTTCGAATATTAAGAAAAATAAAATAAAAATAAAATGGAAAATAATGTGCATAGACCAAGGATTGAACCTTGGACCTCTTGTACAAACATGTATGCTTTAACCAATTCACCTAGCAAGGGAGTGCTAGGAGGAAATGAAGTGGATATTGGGTAAGGCTTAGAAGAAGATGAAGGGTCATGAAGAGACTTTTCATTTACCTCCTTAATGGGTTATAAAGTGGGGGGTTTGGGAGTTACCTTCTTCCTTCCATCAATTGCATTTTCTCTCCTCCTCCTTCCTCATTCTAGCCGAACACCATAAGGGAGGTTTTCCCTTGGAAAAGCTCCACAAGAAGGTCTCATCTCCAAGATCTAGAGGTTTCCCAAGACTACAAGGGCTAGAGGTGACTTAGGGTCTAAGGAGTTCTTTTGATTCTCTAATCAAGGTGAAAAATCAAGATCAACCAAGGTAAGACTCCCTCACCTGTGGTATAATAGTTCCTTTTGGATTTTAGCATAATATGAAGTTGTTTGAGATTTTATGTTGGAAAAAAAAAGAAAAGAAGGCATGAACCCCACATAGGTTTCAGCCACTAGGGTTTTTGAGTCCATGATGATGCTAAAAATCTCTATTATGTTTTCTAATGTGCCCTCATGATGTTTAGAGATTAAATATAATTTTTGAGAATTTTTGGGGTACCCTAGGATCCCCTAGGGTTTCGGCTATCTCATGAATCCATGGGTAGGGATGAATCTAAACCCTCAAGCATGTGTTTTGTGTATTATCATGATATAAGGGAGATTGAGGGGGACTTATGTGAACTTTTACAAGGCTTTGTGACCCCCACAAGTTTCGGCCAAGTTGGATCTAGGGCAAAAAGTTAGGGATTCCCTCAAGCAAGGGGGTCCCAATTGCTCTATGGTAGAGTATGTTTGGTGTTAATGTTTGATTGGGGTTTTCATGGAATTTTCCATGCACCCATGGCCTTGTAGGGTTTCGGCCAGCACAAGGAAAGAGGGCTAAAGGTTAGGGACAATCCTAATTATGAGCCCTAATGGCCTCCCATTGTCTTATAAGTAAAGTATGGTTGGTTCTTTACCTTATGCTATTTGACATGTTAATTGAATGATGGAACCCATCCCTATAGGTTTCGGCCAAGCAAAGGAATGTAGGGTTTGGATGGGGTTAGGGTTTGAAGAATGATGATTTATGCTTTACCATGAAGTATATATATGTATGTATCAAGGTTCAAGCATGTGGTAGAACTTAAGTTACCTATAACCCTAACCTTAAGCACCATGTTTTATGTTTGTATGTTTATGATTGGATGACATGCTTAATAGGGTTTATTTATGAATGTCTTATGTCCTATGCCATGTACTTGAATGGTAGGTGGTATGTTTATGGAAGTCCTACCTATGCGTGCTCGAGATAGATCCCATGTTTATGTATGAAATGCAATGTTTACCTTATGCATCATGATCATGCAAGTTCTATGGATTAGGATAAATGTCTATGCAAGCATGTCATGTTCAATGAATGTAATGCAATGCTTACCTTATATGCCATAATTATGCAAATACTAGGAATAAGAATGATGGTTACGTAAGTAGGCTATGTTCTATGAATAAAGATGCATGTTATGACTATAATGATGATGCATGTTATGTTTATGAATGAAAGTACATGCTATGTTTTATGAATAAAGATGCATGTCATGTTATGAATGACGACACGGTCGATGGTTGATGGTACGACGGTACGACGGTCGTGAGACCGGTAAATGGGCCGGGTCGTTACACATGCTATGTTTATGAATGAAGATGCATGCCATGTTATGAATGAAGATGCATGTCATGTTTTATGAATGAAGATGTATGCCATGTCTTATGAATGATGAAGCATGTAAAGTATTTTACTTTATGAATGGGCTTGTACCAGACCGAAGTATGGGTCCAAGGGATGGGCACCTTAAGAACGCCCCGGTTCTGGACTACCGACTATGCTGTCCACGGTTCTAGCACTACCGAAGCTGTGCAACAGGGATGGGCACCTTAAGAACGTCCCGGTTCTGGGACTACCGACTATGCTGTCCTTAACTTAGTAGGTCGGGGCTCGCTACCTCGTATCTACTTAGGGATGCGCGCTTATGATGTATGTATGTGGTACAAGCCGGGGACCCCCAATGATGATATGATGATGTTTAAGTATTTAAAAGTATGTTTTAAAAAGTTAAGCATCCCTATGTATATGCATTAGACTCATGCATTCATGTATTGCATTATGCCATGCTATTCATGTCTTATACTTATGTCCATGTCAAGAAATAAGCATGATAGTAAACGATTTATGCTCATAATTATGTTAAGAAGATGCCCTATGATATGATGGAAAGTAGGCTTATGTTTATGCCATACAGGTTAGTTCATGCTTTATGTTTATGTTTTGCCATGTATCATGTATATTAAGAATGCTTCTTTATGTTTATGTTTATGTCATGTATCATGCATGTTAATAATGCTTCTTTATGTTTATGTTTATGTCATGTATTATGCATGTTAAGAATGCTTCTTTATGTTTATGTTTATGCCATGAATCATGCATATTAAGAATGCTTCTTTATGTTTATGTTTATGTCACGTATCATGCATGTTAAGAACGCTTCTTTATGTTTATGCTTATGCCATGTTACATGCATGTTAAGAATGTTTCCTTATGTTTATGTCTATGTCATGTATTAGGCTATGCTAAGTTGAATTATGTTCAGGTTATGTCATGTATCATGCCATATAAGTTTATTCATAGTTATGTTCAAGCATTAAGTTATGTTTATGTTTCATGTGCTTATGATTAAGTGATGAATGGTTTTAGTGAGTAGGAAAGAGTCTTACTAAGCCTGTGTGCTTATAGTCTTATTTCCTTATACCGCAGATCACGCAAGGGGACTGTAAGGAAGCAGCAGGAGGGCAAGAATGTATGTGTGTGGTAGTGACTTGGCCAAGAAACAATATGTTTACTCGTTTTATGCTAGAACTTTATCTTTACTACTTATGTGTTTGAATGGTGACTTATGGAACTCTATGACATGAAGCTAAGTATGATATGATGCTAAGTACAAAGTTAATATGCCAAGTTCCCATGTCATTATGTTAAGAATGGTAGTAGGGCATGTATGTGTAGGTCTTAAAGGTATTCCGCTGCCTTATGATGTCTACATGCCCAAGTATGTTAACGTAACGCCGCTTTATGAAAAAAAAACGGGCGTTACACTGTCTGGTTGAGAAGGTTCCTGAAGCATCTGAAGATTGTTGAGGACAGTGGGAGCCCTGTTACAGTGTGTTGTGACAATCAAGCTGCTATAGCTTTTTCCAAAGATCCTAAATATCACGCAAAGGCAAGCATATAGAAATTAAATACAATTTTGTAAGGGATATTGTTGACAAGAAAAAGATAATTCTTGAGTACATCCCTACCCGAGCAATGCTTGCAGATCCTTTTACTAAGCCGTTGACTAAAGAGTCGTTTTATGAACATGTGAAGTCTTTGGGACTACGCAAGTTGTAACAAATTGTAAAGGCTATTATTTAAATGAAATGTCATGATCTATTCAGTGTAAATGTATTTGTTATATTTGGTAAAAGTCTCGATGAATATATTGGCAGGCTAAGATTGGTCCTCTCACATGGACAATTGTCTCTATTTGTTGAGTATAAATAGAGGTAAGACCATTACTTATGAGACAACATATGTAGTTGTGAAGAAAGACATACTCATAAGTTGAGGTCGCCTTGATTTTGTATCAAGATGAGATCATTTATGTAATGATCATAGTGAATGCACCCACCATTTACTAAACCTGTTTAAAGCCAGATTGGAATTCATAAGTTGAATTCGGATTAGACGTTAGGTATGTCTAGATTGAAATCTGTACGATGTTAAATATTTGAGAAAAACATGCACTCTTTTTGGCAAAGAGAAAAACATCGTAGCATGTGATTCATACCACATGTGCTGTAGCGACAATAAGGGTAGTAGGAGAATGGATCCCTGCTTCTCTACTATGTGAGACCCTTGAGATTATCAGTTAATCTCAATCTTACCCTAAGTGACTATTTAGCTGTCTACTTGATGTTTTAATCAGTGTTTGCTACTTTAGTATATGTTCTATTGACTATGGATGATTCGGTCTATGGAGCATAACTAGGAAAGCGACTGATTAGAATGAATAGATTCTAGCTGAAAAGGAAGATTAAAATTGATTTACATCTATAATACTTATTCACTGGTCGACCAGTTACATTTTTTTTGTTAAGTACTTAAAAATGTGATTGTGAATAAATGTATTGATTTGAGATGTTGAACAGGCTCTTGACATAGATGTCATATGAGGGATTAGAGATGTTCATATTGATGTAAATATTTAATCTGGGGTAAAGGCAAGTTATTGGTGTCTCAATTCGTTCTATAGAGCAGCTAAGTTAAGTGTAACAACTTTCTTAGCATTAATTGCTTAGTGTGCTTGCTGTCGCACGAACCATTTTCCCTGAAGTATGAGTTGAATGCTCCTATATGGTCTTTGTGACTTCCTTACGTAGTCTTAGTGACTAAATGACCTATATGGATAGAATTAGACGAGTGGTAGATGTTGGCGTTACAAGCGTTGATAAAACTAAGGCGTTACTAGCCTTCGTCTTGAATTGTTGGCGTTACTGGCCAGAGCAGTAAATACCTCCATTGATGGAGGTAAGTGAAACGTCTTCTTCTCCCTATAAAGAGCGTCCAAATGCAATCCATGAAGAGGTATACGAAGAAGGAATCGGAGCTTCGAATCTGAGGGATTTGGTTTGTGGCTAATTGGGATCGGTCCGGTGACGTTCTCTCGACAGCGAGCAGAAGAAGAAAGGAAGAAGAAGATTTTCAATCACTGTAAGTCTTAATCTTTTGCAATTCGATTTCATGCTTAGATAACAACAAGTGTCACGTCATTCACTTTGCTTTCACTCTCCCATTTTCACTCTCCCTATCATTGCTCAATATATAATTAAGTGTATCTTTTGGTAAATATTAAAATAGTATTTTTTTGATCAATTCGAAAATTTATACACGCCTTTTGGTAAATTGTTGTTATAGAACACTAAGCAATAAGCTATCAACCGATAGTCTCCAACCCATATTGAGTGTGTTGATTTCAACACAACTGCGATCATAATATGGTTCCACTATTTCAACAGCCTTCCAGAGGTGAAGAACTATGTCGCAACAATCATCAGATCCGCTTTTACCACCAAGGGCGAATCTGAGATTTTAAATTTGAGGAGCTGCATAGATGAAAAGAAAAGAAAAATTAAATTTAGTCATCTACAAGTTTTGATCGAGATGTGTGTTAAACAAAAATCAAAACTTACCATTAGACTACTATACATATTCATTTTTAAAGGGGTCATTATATTCTAAAATAAAAATTATTATATAAAATAATATTATTAAAAAATTTGGAAGGGTCGTGGCCTCCTCGGGTCATATTGTAGATCCACCACTGCCTACCACAGTGCTTGTTTGCTTATAGAATTCATGGCTTTTTACCAAAGAGCGTACCCAAGAATTGGTATTTATCAAAAGGCGTACCATGATTTCATTGTTACCAAAGAGCGCACTTATTTTAGTGAACTTCCTCTTATACCCCTCCTGCCAAGTACTGCATGTCTTTCTCTTTCTCTTTCTTAGTAACGAATTCCGAGGCATTTGAATATGTTTTTTCAGACTTTTTATTTTAAAATAATATATTATGGAATTGGATAAAAAACATAAGGTAAAAATCGAAAAAATATTTCAATTAAAAAAATATCTCATCCAACGTGATTTCAATAATATAATTATTTAATATATTGATCAAATATAAAAAATAATTATATTATTGAAATCACGTTGGATGAGATATTTTTTTAATTGAAATATTTTTTCGGTGTTTACCTTACGTTTTTTACTCAATTTCATAATATATTATTTTAAAATAAAAAGTCTGAAAAAAACATATTCAGATGTCTCGGAATTCGTTACTAAGAAAAAGAAAGAGAAAGAGAAAGACATGCAGTACTTGGTAGGAGGGGTATAAAAGAAAATTCACTAAAATAAATGCGCTCTTTGGTAACAATAAAATCATGATACGCCTTTTGATAAATACCAATTCTTTGATACACCCATTGATAAAAACTGTAGAATTCGACTTCATATCCATCTAGCCTTAAGGCTTTCTCATCACTAATCAAATTCACTAGCCTAAGTAAATCTGGCCCTTGCTCTTCTAAAACCCACATACCATGGCTAAAGAGCTCATTGTTTACCGTCGAGACGGATTTGATCACATAAAAATTTTCCATCGAATATCATAATAAATCAAAAAGTATAGATGATAATAAATTAAAAAGTATAGATGAATCTGATGATGTAATAACATAAATAATTCAAACTTCTTAAATATGACATATCCTACATGAGATTTAAACCATTAATTAAGAAATCCGTCTCATCGTTTAAGAATTGTAGAACTCAAAAGGCCAGCCTGTGGGTTCGTTGGGTACTTGGGTATCAGGTCGGAGTAGCGAATTCGATTTTTCGATTCAACGGTTTAAAATTCGGTCGGACGGACGTTCAACGAACCAGGACATATGTCATAAAGTATCTCCCCCGCCCACGGTTTACCCAATCTCTCACCGAAGTTTTACAAGACGCGCACACAGCCAGTGATTGGTGGGCGAGCATCATGAGAAGTGGACCGCGGTGTCAGTGGATCCCACAGATCCCTTGCCTCTTCTGGTCAGTGGGTTTGCGTCTCCCTTTTTGACCCTCGCCTCGCCGAACCAGCCAAAGCGCTCTTCTTCTTCTTCTTTCGCGCTTCCGATGGCTACTGCTGGTGCTCCGGCGAAGAGAAAGGCCCCGACGAGTTCCGACGCCCCGAATGCGAGAGTGTGGCTTTACCTCGCACTCCTCACCCTTCAGTACGGCGCGCAACCGCTCCTCTCCAAACGCTTTACCGGGTTGAGATCTCGACTTCTTCTGATTCTCCAATGATTCCTCTCTATCTCTTCCGATGCTTTCGATCCAAATCCCGTCCGTCGTTTTTTAATCTTTAGGGTATCAGATTGCTTGGTAATGTTGCATATGATCGGTTCCCTTTTTCTATATTTGGGGGAGATTAACGCAATTAGGGATCAATTATCTCTTTCAGTATCCAAGCAGTGCTATCATATTCTTTTTAAGACATATGTTTTGCTGCCAAGGAAAATGTTCAAGGTTTTAATGTCAAGAAACTCGTTTTCTTATTATCTTATAATTTTATCCTGCAGAAAAGATGTTATTGTTACTTCATCTGTTCTATCATGTGAGCTGGCGAAGGTGATTCATGGTTCTAGTTTTATTTTTTCATTTTCTGAATTATATGTCTGTAGCTGTTTGAAATGTAAAGTTTGCACTTTTGGTAGGTTGTTTGTGCTGTTCTTCTTTTAGCAAAAGAAGGTAATTTGAAGAAGCAATTCAAGCAGTGGAGGTTGGTTAATGCATTGACTGCATCTGGCCTTCCAGCAGCCATTTATGCATTGCAGAATAGCTTGTTACAGATATCATACAAGAATCTTGATTCACTGACGTTTTCAATCCTTAACCAGACAAAGCTACTTTTCACAGCATTTTTTACTTACCTTATTTTGGGGTAGGTAATTTGGTATTACATATCTTCTTGTTTCCGTGTTCCTTTACCAAGTTTTTCTCATTGTTTTTAACTTTTTACTTGTTTTTATCCAACTGATATCTGCTACAAACATATCTACGTGGACCTAGAATAGAACTCCCAATTTTTAAAATTCCAACTTGTGTTTGATCCTTCAAAGTTTCCACTCATTAAAGCTGCAGGTACTGCAGATGCTCTAACCTTATTCTTTAACTTCCATGATTCTGTTATTAGTAGGGAAGTGTTGGTTTGCCAACTTGATAAATTAAAATTATGATTCAGTAAATTCTAGCTTTTACATTTCAGGATTATCCAGAATTGTATTGCATTGGGTTGTCATTTTTCCTACATCCAGATGAAGCCACATATTTGATCCAAATTTATACTTCAAATAAGACCCAATTGCTGTAGGTGTTGTTTTGAATGGTTATAGCCTTGTAGGTTTTGTTTTTCTAGAAATGCACAAAGTGAATTTTAACAGTGTGTATACATAGGTTGATTTTGCATAAAATAGTTGCTCTTGCTTCTATAACCTGGAGAGTAGGTTTGTGAAATGTAACCTAAGTTTTAGATTGCAGGATCAGATCAACCCCTTTCAAACTCATTGCATCCAAGGTCTCATGGGATTATATTGCATTCAAATCCTTGATTCGAGCTTTTTACCCTTGCCATATTCCAATGTGCTGAGCTTTCTGTTCTAGTTGTTTAATAACTTTGTTTGGTGGTAAGTTATTGCTCACTTTGAGCACATGAAGAAATACTATACATACTAGTTTCACAAACTGTTTCATGTGAAGTTTATGTTGTTCTATTTGCAAAAGTGAATTTGTGTTTTGAAAATATTGTAAACAGAGTTCACCTAGCACGAGGAAAGTTATTCTTCCATTTGTCTAACTGCTAGAGGATTTATAAGAAAGATAGCATAATAAACATCATTATGCTACATAACCTCAACCTAAGAGACAAATGGAAATAACATGGATTCTGATTGTATCTTTCAGGACGAAACAGTTCTTCACAAGAAAACTAACATGACCCGTGATCACTGATATCAATTTACAGGCACAAACAATCACAAAAGCAATTTGGAGCTCTTTTGTTGTTAGTCGTTGCTGCCACTCTTTTGAGCATTGGTGCTAGTTCTGGCAAGGGTTCCAGTAGCAGTGATTCTGATCTGGTTTTGCTTTATGGAATTATTCCTGTCATGGTCGCTTCTGTTCTTTCTGGTTTGGCTTCTGCTTTGTGCCAGTGGGCATCTCAGGTCAGTTCTTAATTGTGTTTGTCTTGTTATTCTTTCTTAATCTGTCAATGCCACTTTGCTCTGTTTACAGGTGAAGAAACACACATCCTATTTAATGACAGTAGAAATGTCATTTGTTGGCATTTTCTGCTTGTTGGCAAGTACTTTTAAGTCTCCTGATGGCGAGTTGATAAGAAAATACGGCTTTTTTCATGGTTGGACTGTGTGGACTTGGGTAAGATTCAATTTTTTTCTCACCATTTTCATATTATATATTTTCTTACTCCTTTTGGTAATTAGTTATTTTCTTACTCCTTTTTGCATTTATCTAAGAATTACAAACTATGTTTTATCAGATACTCTTTTGAACATAGATCTAATCCACTAAATAGAATATAAGAAAATTTTGAGTTCCAAGGAAACTTTTTTTTTTTTTTGACAATTTTCATTTGTTTTATGTCTGATTGTCATAGACAAATTGTCATTTCCTTGCTTGGAATTCCTAAACTGGTTGTGATAAGCTACGGTGCAGGCATTGAGGTTTGTGTATCTTAACCTTGGATGAGTAATGCCGATTGTTGAGCTGATTGAATTTCTATTATACACGATAGATTTGTTCTTAAATCTTGAAACCCATCATTTTTATAGGTTGAAATTGCTGATAGGGAATTTGTTTGCATGTTTTATTGGCTCCTTTTGCCTGATTCTGCTATTCTTAAACATTCTGTTTTAGTTTATTGGAATGAGGTTATCAATTCACTTTTTGCACAGAGAGATTTCTGATTTGAATGTGTTAAAGCTTTAGTATGAAAAAGTTTATTAAATTCTTTTTTGTTGTTGTTTTTGCTTGTGACTTGTAAATATGAACTGAGTTGGATAAAAGATTATGATGGCAATTCTTGATAGGAAATTCGTCGGTTTACTTTCTTGCAAGAAATGGATTAGGGACTATTGCATGCTCTTTTCCATGAACCAAATGTGTTTGAAATTCATAGTGGTTCAGATCTACATACAATGGAAGCTTTAATATGATTAAGCTGGTGCCCTCAGGGCGTAGCATAGATGATGGGTGCATGACATTTCTGGCGTAATGACCAGGGGTTGATCCCTAGGAGATGATGGCCTACATTTTCGACCCCACCATGCAGCTGTTGTCTGTGTACCTGCATGAACCTCCCTCCATATCCGTAGGGTTGGCTTTAGGGGGGTTGTTAAGGTAGCGGATCTACCTTTTTAATGATTAAGCTGGCAATAGCAATTAGCTCATTTTTCTCCAATGTCATTTATTGTAGCAAATATATTGATGATCAGTATTAAATTTAAGCTTGTTTAACTCAATCCAAATTGAACTTAAGAAATTTGAATGATCTCCCAATGCAAAGAACTTGTGGTTCATTTGAGAAACAATGAGATGAGAGAAGTATTTAATATTTATTTTCAAGGCAATTAAACAAGCTTTAATTCTAAAAACACATGATTTATTTTTCGCTGTTTCTCTTTAGTGAATTACCATTTCCGAATTTATTTTCTGTTATCCTAGTTTTCGTATAGTTCCGAGCTATAGGTTTCTCTTCTAACTCCTCTTTCCCATTATTCACCTGTTGGCTTTTAGTTTAGAGAACAATTTAAGGTTCAAATCTTGTATTCATAGAGTACAATGTGACTCACTATTCAGATTCTTTTTTCTGTAAAACTGATTGTCCAGTGATAATCATATCGAGCAAGGGTTGGTAATAATGAAAGTAATAAAATAGAAATAATGGTTTCTTTTACTGAATAATGTGAGAATCATTTTAACCATGTACTGTTTCGCCGGCTGATATCTAATTATTTGAGAATACTAGTATATCTTCATTATATTAACTAATCTGTGGTAGTCTACATAGAAATGGTCTACATCAACTTAACACGATTATTTATCTGGGAACATGTTGGCATTTCATGTTCAATCCTAATTAGAGTGCGGAAAACTTCAATGAGAGCGATTTTCACCATTGCCTACCACTTGGATCTAGAGAAAGTGGGCATATGTGATCTTGGTTTGCCATTTTAAAATTTAACAAGGTTTAGTCCGTAGTAGTAGCAGATAAGCCCGAGAGATACCTTTTAGACATTTTATTTAATGGCATAACACAAGTTTATTCTTTTAGAAATTGTTTGAGGCAGTGTCTGTGTTCTTACCAGATACCAGTAGTGATGAATGCTGTCGGAGGGATTCTCGTGGGGCTTGTTACTGCTCATGCCGGAGGTGTTAAAAAGGCGAGTAGAGAAGATTATCTGAGTGAGTGAATGCCATCTTGTTCCAGTGTTCTTCTAATGCTGGTTTTCTTGTACTTTACCCAGGGCTTCGTCATCGTATCTGCATTGCTTGTAACTGCATTGCTGCAGTTTATTTTTGACGGGGAGCCGCCCTCGGTGCACTGTCTAGCGGCTCTACCTCTCGTCATTATTAGCATAGTCGTATACCAGAAGTATCCATATGTTGCGAGAAAGAAGGAAGATTGAGCAAAGAAATCATGCTAATTCCACAAAAACATGGTATTATCTTTGTCACACCTTTGAATTTGCTAACAGTCTCTTGAACCAGTAGGTAGCTTCGGTATCGAAACAACATTCTGCAACTGCAACCGGAAATTGTAGACAAAAACACTCATATCGATAATTGTTGTGCAAATTTTATGCTCTAGATATTTTTTTCCTTCCTCGATCGCCCTCTCACTTTTTGAATGCCCTAAAATTATGATACATTTCCTTGTTTTATTTACTTGGATCAATAAATACTGAGCTAGTTATATTAAATTATGAGTTACACTTATGTTTGAGTGGATACCTTCATTCAATCAAAATAGGCCAACCTTTTATAACTCAAATATTTTTTTTATTTATTTAATTTAAAATTTGATTCTAGATCATTCATTTGTAAAATAGTCATCCAGATTCTTGTGAGATCTATCAACTCAATATTTTTATGAACTCAGTGGCAAAACTCAATAAAATGTTCAGTAAATGATGTGGCGTTTTGTATGTACACGTCTGATTATTACTCAGATACTATCGGCGGCCTTCGGCTGCCGTCCCGAATCAAACTATACCCTGGAGGAACGGTGAACCCGTCGAGGATCGTTGCATATAAAATGTCACGTCATTCACTAAGTTTTTTTTTAAAATTTTTTACTGAGCATATTATTTTTCTATTTTTATATCAATGGTGATTAAGAGAGATTTATCTATTGATTCATTAAGATTGGATCCTTAGATAGTTGAGAAATTAAAAAAAAATACTCTACCACTACTATTATTTCAGGGGTTATCAAGCGATTATTAGTATTGATACATAACTAGGCACGAAGAGCATCATTTTCAAGAATATAAACTTTTAAACTTATATTCTAAATCTTAAATTAAAAAAAAATACACATAATACACTTGAATGTGCCGCGTATTCATACGATAACATTCTCCTCTAAATCAAACACGCTACTTTTACAATTATCAGCTCATGCACTCATTTTTCAAAATACTCTCCTTTTATCCTCCTCATTTCGATCAGAAGTCATTTGAACATCGATAGAGGCAGCCGTGGAATAGCAACCGAACGCGTCTACAAAATTGCGACCGAACTAGCTATGAAATCGCGGCCAAGTGTGGTTGTGAAATCTTGGCCGCAAAATTGCAGTCGAACTTGACCACGAAATCACGGTCAGACAATATCAAAATTGTGGCTAAGTTGACCATGAAATTATAGATTGGACTACACTTGACCAACTCAAATGGGTATAATGGTAAGGTTCTCGTAAAAATAATTTTAATTTTAAATTTAATTTATTTGATACATAAATTACAATAAAAATAATATATGGATGGAATTATGAATCCATTTTGAATATTTTTTTATCCATTCAAATAGGACGGAAACAGACTTTTCTTATCATATTTTTGTTCTCAACCACACGAGCCATTGAGGAACTCGAGCAGCATTACACGCAACTGCCTCAGCATGGCCACGGCTGGCCCTATGTGAGTGGCATTGCATAGCTGACTTAACATGGTTACGTGAGGCGACATCGCCTTGTCTAGGGAGATCACGAGGCTGCCGCGAAAGCCACGGGCGACCATGGGCAGGCGTGGCATCACTTTGCCGCCCAGCACATGTCGTCTCGTGTAGAGTGGCATTGCATGGTCACCTCGTGTTGGGCGGCATTGTGTGTAGGGATGGAAATAGGTTACGCGATCTATCAAGGGCATGTGGTCTGGTCTGTGTTTAGTCTAGTCTGGCTTAACCTATTTAGAAATAGGATAATATTCAGGTTTATTTTAAAATTTATTTTTCTTATCAACCTAGGCTCAGGCTCAATATAAAGACTACCAAGCTTAACTGACTGGCCTGAGCCTATTAAGATTAGATACATATGTATATATTTGTAGGTCTAACCTGTTTTGAGGCCTGTAGATGCAAGGCCTGTTAAGGTTGATTTTTAGTCTGTTTAATACTTTGGCTTGTTGGCATGTATAAAATATAACTTACAGGTTTTGTAAACAGGTCGCATGTCAGACTAGACTATTAAACAGACTAGGCTTAGGCTAATAACAAAGTTTATAATAGGTCACAGGTTAGGTTCAAGTCATTTTGTTACTATACAGGCTTGGCCTGTTAAAGCAAAAACCTGACCTGACATGTTTCCATCCATAATTACGTGGCCGCAAGCTCGAGCGACCTCACTCGGGTCACTACAACTTTGTCATTTATTTTATTTTATTTTTCCATCATTTTTCTTTCTTTCGCTCTACCATTATCCTTTCCCCCTTCCATCGTAAACAAGCACGGCCTTAGAAAAACCTAGAAATTCTATTAAATTCCATGCTTATAGTGATTAATGGAGGCGAAGGACCACCGAAGAAAAAAATTTGGAAGCTACTTCTTTCCAACATGATCTAAATGTGCACGAGTCTCAAGTACCACCGAAACGAAACAAAATTCATCGTCTCTTTCAAAATGGCTGGAATGTTCTTGGCACATTTCCCGGGAAAACGATAAGCCACCGAACACGAAAACTAAAGGAATACACATGTATCCAATTTCATAGAATAAAATTTTAAGGAATGAATCTCAATTTCGATAAATTAATTGAGAAATTGTCTAAGTGGCATTGACATTTACATACCAGACAAATCATCTCTGTAATGGGTTTTATCAGTCGTAAAATGTCATGACACATGAATTTTACGACTGATGATACATTTGCCTGACCTACATCAAATCTTGTTTTTTAAATCTCTCCATCTGAACATACATTTGCCTGACCTACATCAAATCTTGTTTTTTAAATCTCCGTAATGTAGTGACAAGATGATTAATCAACATCTCATACAGGAGTGAGCAAAAATTCGATTGAATCGAATAAATCGAACAAAATAACCGAATTTTAAATTTCGGTTCGGTCTATTCGATAATTCAATTTTTTTTCCTAAAAAAAATCGGTTAATTCGGTTCAGTTTCGGTTTTCAACTTTCCTATTCGGTTTAACCGAATAGACCGAATTTTAAACCTAAAATTAATTTTTTATTTTAAAAAATTTGATTTTTATTTAAAACAAACTGAAGTTCATTTTAAAAACTATTTTTTTTGGATAATTCGATTAATTCGGTTAAAACCCGAATTAACCAATAAAATATCGGTTCGGTTTGTTCGGTTTTTTTTTAATTCGGTCAGTTTGGTTTGATCGAAAAAAATCGGTTCAGTTCGATTGTGCTAATTCGGTTCGGTTTTAACCGAATACTCACCCTTAATCTCATATATTCGTAATTTAATCATTAATTATGACATATTTTATAAGAATTTTTATTTCAAGTGAGACACGAATCCTGAGATACTAGATTTCTAGATCGTCTGTCGCGAATACTTTTCGATTTATCCTAATGGTAGGTAAAAATTTTTCGTAGGACCAAACCGATCATTTCAGATTCGTCTATTATTTAATTTATCATTTTTTATTTGAATAAATATATTTAAAATTTTAAAATATTTTTCTTAGACTTGCTGATTATCATAGTTGAGTACATCATTTTATAATTTAGGAATAAATTAACAATAAATTTTTTAACCGCCACATTTCGGTCTTATAAAAAATATGTAATGCGTCAATAACAGTTAAAGATATAATTTCAACATAAGAATATTGAATAGTTTGATGTGTTTCACTAAGCTGTTTGAGTTGGGAGGTTTCTTTATAAAAAACGAGACGCGATCTTTTGTCCCAAAATAGATCCCTATCCCTCTGTCTCAATCGTAAGCGATAGTCGGCGAGTCGTCCGATCGTCGATCGGACATCATCGACGGCCTCCGGCTACCGCTCCGAACAAAACTATATCCTGGGAGTACGGTGAACCTGTCGGAAACCGCCGCAATTGCTATCTCGTCATATTTATCGTCGAATCCGACGAGATTGTAATGTGACGATTTCGACCGATTTATCATTATCCCAAGATATCATTTAATTGGGACGATAATAAAAAATTATTGATGGTATTCGATCGTCCATCGGATGACTCGTCGATTATCGTCGATAAATATGGGACAGGCGGGACAGAGATCCTCAGTCCGATCCCGTTCGATAAAAACCTCGTCAAATTTAACATATGGTCAGATAATAAATATGTAATGTTGTCACATTTTGGAATTCAACCAAATAAATCCGTCCGACTTCTCCTACAGTTGATTGGACATCTTCAATCGAGCCCTCTAGCACTCCAACCCCACCTACTTTATGAAATAAAAAATAAAATAATAACTTTGTTTTTTTCAATCCGATCGCAGACAAATTTTGTGTATACAAATTTTAAAATATCAAATTAAAAATAAATAATTTTAAAATTAAAATACCAAATTAGATTGACAAATTTTATAAATGACATTATATTTATAAATTATGAATATATTAATTCTAACTTATTTAATTTTTTTATCTTAAACAAAAATAATATTCAGTGAAAAATCTCAAAGAAAAGCTCAGTGAATGACATGATAGTTTATATATAGCGATCCCTGACGGATTCACCGTGACTCTCAGGGTATAGTTTGATTCGGGACAGCGACCAGAAGCCGTCGATGGTGTCCGGACGATAATCAGACGTGTACATACAAAATGTCACATCATTCACTAAGCATTTCATTAAATTTTTTCATTAAACGGATCATAATTCTATCTTAAATTAGTCGATAGTATGTGTTCTTATCTCTCCCCAACAAGCCAGTAATTAATGGCTCTAATCTAATTTTTTTTATTTCTTATTCAACAACAAAAAAATTTGGTCACCGAGCACTCGAAGTGGTCGGCGAGGCACCGAGCAGTGCCCGCTCGTGATACGGAAGCTATGAAATATTTTAAAATTTATCAATTATTTCTAAATTATGTCAAAAATTAATTAAAATAGATAAGTCAAGAGCCTATAATTTGATTGACAAATGAGTAAATCCCTACTTAATTTTGAATCATGGCTCCGCCCTTATCAATCAGAATAGATGAGGTCATCACGTGTTGAGCATCTTGCTCCTCAACGAGCGTGGCTACTGAGAGATTTGAGTGTTGAGTGAGCCGAGTGCAGCAAAATATAAGAAGCTCAACGACCAAATTATCCAAGCATCAAGTGATCCGAGTTGATTGCTGAGAGACCCGAGTGTCGAGTGCTACCCATGCCGAACCTCAAGTGGGGGAAGTCATTGCTTGAGTGCTAGAGAGAGAGAGATGCTAAGACATGTGTTCGACGTATTTTATTAAAACATATTCGTTCCTCCAACTAGCTTTAAGATTACGATGGATATCTATTTATCCGGATGACCACAATCTAACATAGATTGTTTGTGATGAGCTGAATGTATCTAAATGCCATCATATAAGAACTACTGAGCAGCTTGACAAAAGAGAAAGAGAACAAGGAACAAGATGAATACAGTTTTGCTCTATGTGCATTTATGTCCAAGTTGACGACCTCCTTAAAGGTCATTTACAACCTTATTTTGTCCCGTTCTAAACGTCAATTGCCGATCATTAATGGTCGGTCAATTTTGTCTAACCGATTATAAATCATTATTACTGTCAGCTCGACTATTAATGCATTCATTAATATTCAATTTGATAAATTTTATCCCTATATTGTCAAAGCATCTGAATCCTAAATTTACACTCCTACGGACCGACGAGAAATATAAATTCACAACTTTAATTATTATGATTCATTATAAATTCAACTTTCAAATTACTTAACTCCCAACATAAAACTAAAAGCTCCCCCCTCCCCCCATATCGAAGTTGCTTTCCTCCTTTGTCATTCACAATCTTTCCAACAGTCCGCTCCGTACAAACAACAGTCCAACGGCGCAAGCGGTCCTGAGATTCTCACTGCGTCTCCCACAACCCCACTTTGTCTCCACACGCCCGCCAAGTGGCTTCCTCGCCTTCCTTTCTTCCTCCCGCGTCAACAAGATCAAGATATGGTGGTTCCACTCCCACTCCCTCTCCCTCTCCTCTCCCTCTTCGCCGTGCTTCGTATATATATATCTCGAGTCTCTTCGCCAAAATCTCAGATCTCCAGGTCCTTGGCAATGGCCGCCTCTCTGCCATCTTCCATCGCTGTCCTGCTGCTGTTGCTCTTCCTTTACGGTAGCTTCACTCTTTGCTCCTCCGCCGCCGACGCCACCGGTTCTTCTTCTTCTTCCAAGCCTCAAAAGGCGAAGCTTTTGATCAGAAGAACTGTCGACGAGGGAGATGGCAGTGGAAGGGGGCAGAATCCTGCAGCGCCCAAGAAAAATCCGATCTTGGGGGCCAAAAACCAGAGCCTCAAAGCCAATTCCGCCGTCGCCGCGGCGGCGAGTGCCGAGGTTAAGCTGGGTAAAAGCTTCAATGCCACCACCCTCAAAGCTTCAGCCAAGCTTCTCGATGCTGCCAAGCTTCGTAAGGCGAATTCTACAAAATCGTCCAAGGACAAACTCAAATCCCCCGATTCCGTCCCCGATTCGACCAAAGCTTCCAAAAAATTAGGTTTTGATTCGCCCATTGCTAAAAATAAGATCGAATCCTCGGTCAAGGCGGCCAAGGCGCAACAACCCGGCAAGGAGGCACCGGCGAAGAAGCCGCCGACGGTGAATGACAAGGTGAAGACGGCGGCCAAGCAAGGGGCGAAGACGGCGGAGAATTCGACCAAATCTCCCAAAAAATTAGGGTTTGATTCGCCCATTGCTAAAAATAAGATCGAATCCTCCGTCAAGGTTCCCAAGGCGCAACAACCCGCCAAGGAGGCACCGGCGAAGAAGCCGCCGACGGTGAACGAAACGGTGAAGACGGAGGCGCCGAAGCAAGAGGCGAAGACGGCGGAGTTGGCCACCGGGATGGAGATGGTGGACGAACTGGACGACGGCACGGATCTCATCTCGGACTTCCGGGAGCTCCCCTCTCGCCTGTTCCCAGATCTAGAGCGCCTCTCCACCACCTCCAAGGCCTACATCTCCGCCGCCAACAACGGCATCGAGGAAGGCGTGAGGCCGTACGTAGGCAAAAGCTTCGCCCCCAAGGTCGCCCCCGTGCTCTCCTTCTTCTTCCTGGCGCCCCCCTTGCTCCTGCTCACCCTCCTCTTCCGCCGCCTCCGCGCCTATCTCTCCCTCCACCGCCTGCTCCTCTTCACCCAGGCTTACCTCGCCATCTACTTCGGCACCCTCGCGCTTACCGCCCTCGCGACGGGGCTCGAGCCCTGCGCTTCTTCTACGCCACCTCGCCGGTCTCCTACGCCTGGACGCAGGCGGCGCAAACGATGGGCTACCTGATCTACCTGGTGCTTCAGCTGTCCGATCTGGTCTCCGTCTTCTCCGGCTGCAAGGACTCCCCCGCCGCCTCCTCGCGCTCGCTCGCCCTGGCGCAGATGGTGATCGGCCTGGCGGTCGGCATCCACTACTACGCCGCTGTCTTCCACCGCGCGGTGAACGGCGAGCCGCCGCGGGTCAACTGGCGCGTGCACGGCATCTACGCCACGTGCTTCCTCGCCATCTGCACGTGCGCGCGGGCGGATCGGAGGAAGAAAGCCTACTACGAGAGCGGAGGGGACGGGAAGAAGAATTAAAACATTTCACAGGGGGCATATCGGAAATCCAATTACAGGTGCATAATTGTAATTTGAAAAAGAGAGAATGACGAAGACCGCTATTTTATTTCTTTTAACAATAATGTATATTTTTCAAGAACGTGATTTTTCGAGTTATTCACTAATTTGAATAATTGATTGATGGAAAGAAAACTTCGAGAAAATTTGATTTGTCGGTAAAGATAGTTTCTTGAAGAGGGCTTTATTTTTGTTTTGATTTTTATAATACATTCTCTTTTAAAATTTAGAAAAAAAAATTATTTTTATATTTATTATATCATTAAAAAAGCATTCCACCATTAAAAAATATAATCTAAGCATCATTTTACACCAATTATAATCATATCGGTCATGTATCCATTTTTAATGTATTTATTGTTGAGGTAATCAACCCAAGTATGATCGGGAAGATTATGAGTTTTGATGTGTGTGTCAATATAATTAAGTTATGGTTTCATGTTGATCTAATATGTATATGTGAGTGTACAGGTTTGCAGGATATACATAGGCTTGGTTAGATGTCTTCAGATATGGTGAAGTGTGGCATGGAAGCAAGCCGTGGACTTGTGTGCGCATCCGAGGGACCATGGACAAAACAGGGATAATGAGCCGAGAGAAGTGGACTTCGAGGCGTACATGAAGGCAAGCCGAGGGCTTGTGTGCGCATCTGAGAGACAAGAGTCAAAGTCGAAGAGGGCTTAAAGGCAATAGATCGAGGCTGCTGGAGCAGGAACGATGAGCCGAGGGACGCGGACTTCAGGTATGCGTGAAGGATGACATGGAGGCAAGGCGAGGGCTTGTGTGTGCATCTGAGGAACTGGAGCCGAAGACGAAGAGGGCGCGAAGGCAACAGATCGAGGTTGCTAGATGAAAAGTCAACCAGGTCATGAGAGTTCAAGTACTGTTGGAATTGTACTCGGAAACTAAGTCGTGAGGGTTCGAGTGCGGAGAGATATATACTCGGGAAGGGTAACCCTAGACTTAAGGATGGACCAGTCGACTGATCTAAGATCAGTCGACTAGTAGTGACCAGAATTTAAAAAGTCAGACTGTGACTTTCAAATTCGCAAATGTCAGTCGACTGGTACTGGACCAGTCGACTGGTAACGGTCATTTTCAGCCTCGAGCTCTATTTAAGGGAGCACGTTTAAGGCTGTTTCTTCTTGGCGAAACTTGCTTGGTTAAAGCTGGTTAGTAGCCTACAGTGCTCAGGGATTGCCCAAGGTTTGTGGCGACGTTTCTCCACCCACAAGGAGCGACAAGAGCTAGCCGGAGGTGCTCCGGGGAATCATCCACCGAAGGATCGGGATCGTCCACCTTATGGACAACCATGGAGTAGGAGTTTCATCTCCGAACCACATAAATTGGTGTGTTCTATTAGTTGTTAGTTTTATTTTCATTTTCATTGTGTTTCCGCTTGCGCACTAACAACTTGTAAGAAGAAAAATCGAAAGTAAACTATTCATCCCCCCTCCTCTAGCTTAACGGTAAGATCCTAACAAGTGGTATAGAGCGAATGTTCACTCATCTGCAGACTAACCATCATGAAAGCAAAAAGCTAGAGGATATGACGATTGAAGAAAAGTTGGGTGATGACATCAACGTTCCACCTCCCTATGATTGCAAGGATTTCGACTATTGGAGGATGTGGACGAAGACGTGGTTTGACATGGATTGGGATTGCGTGATGGTACTAAAAGAGCCATTCGAAACTCCAAGAGATAAACACGGAAAAATGCTCCGACCAAGATATTAGACTAAGGAGCAACAAGCACAATCGAGGGCAAATGAGAAGGTAATTAGAATATTACTTAATATTTTGCCTAATGATGTATTGAGAGGTGTAGGTGAATATAAAAATGCACATAAGTTATGGAACAAGATGAGAGTATTTCATGAAAATCCTACACAAGCTCAAATAATGGAAGAGCCAAAGGAAATAAGTTCAATGGTCCAACAAGAGAAAGAAGAAAGTGAAAATTCATTCATATCATCAAGTGGAGTGGCACAAGAAAGTGAGAGGTCATCCACTTCATCAAGGGAAGAAGAGGAGGTCTCCACTTCAAGAATTGAGGGGGAGGAGAGACCCTCTTCAATGCCAGAGCAAGAAAAAGCTCTTACCTCCACCAAAGCAAGGACAAAAGACCATATCATTTACTTTGGATGCAACAAAAGGGGGCACTACAAGGACAAGTGCTCATTAGGTAAAAAGGAGGTAAATACTAAACTCAAGTCAATTTCTTTGAAATCTAATATGGGTTGTAGGGAAAAGGAAGAAAAAAAATACATTAGATGTTTCACATGTGGAGAGCTAGGGCATTATCACACCAAATATCCAAAAAAGGGAGAGCTCAAGAAATTAGAGCATTTGAGAAGATGGGAGAAAGAAGAAAAGAAGAGAAGCTCACATCAAGGGGGAGTTACAAGGGTAAGGGAGGTAATCCCTAACTTTAAGAATGTTTCAAATTTCTCTATGTGTGTTCGAAATAATGAAAATTGCTCTCCCGAGTTGGTCTCAGGCGCTTCTCTCCCGAGTTGGTCTCGGGGACTCTTCCCTCGATTTGGTCTTGGACACTTCTCACCAGAGTTGGTCTCAGGCACTTCTCTCCCAAGTTGGTCTTGGAGACTCTCCTCCTGAACTGTTCTCAGGTACTTTTCTCCCGAGTTTGTCACGCCATACAACTTTCTTGATTCAGGTGTTCACCTCAAGCTACTCACCCTGAGTACAAGCCCCCTCTCAAGTCAAATCGAAGGAAATTTGCCTAACTGATTGGACTTGTGGTGCTTAGGGAGAGAAAAATGTTGCTATCGCTTCTCAACATTAACTATTTCCTGGATCTTAGGAATCAAAACATTCGCGGTGGGACTCAAAGTAACTACTTGAATTACCCAAGAGTTTTACGAGTATCGATGCGACACGATTGATGGCTGTCAGTCACTTATTAAGAGTGTGTGGGACATATTAATGATAGAAGATCCTTTTGGTGAATAGACTAGCGCCATGCGACGTGGCCCCCTCGAAGCGTCCTTTCATCAACGTGCCAGTTGAGGCATACCAACCGGCTGCCTCAATAAGTCGCACGCTTCGAGATCCATGGCTATTCCTCACCTACGTGTTTTGCATCTATCTATCTTGTGTTATTACTGTCCCTCTATAAAAAGAGATGTGGAAATGGTCATCCACTTTCTTGTACTGCTGACCCTCAGAGCTTGTTATTTCCTCCTTCCTTTGCTAACGTCTTTTGCAGTGTAAGCTTTCATCCTTTCTTCTTCCTCCTTGATGAGCCATATGCTTCTTTAGAATCATGGGCAAAAGTGGAAAGGTAGCAGGAAAGAAGGAAAAGCGTGGAAAGGGGGAGTCGTAGGTAAACTAAAGGAGCAGGCCTATCAGTAAGAATGGTATGAGGTCATTTCCTCGAAGGTTAAACCCAGAGTCTTGCAAGCTGCTTGTGTAACCTACGGTATCTTGGTAGATTTTGACTTCAGTCACCCAGGCTTGATCAATCTCCCGTAAAACCGCCCCTAGGATTTTACACCTTCTTTCTGGGTCAAGTAGAATATGACCTTCGCTTTTCGATCCCTCCTTTTTTTATGTCTATATCCCAATATTTTGATATTCCTCTCCAACAGATGACTCTGAATGCTTTCGCTCAAATGAGTGAGGCGTTCATTTTGTTCAAATTATTTGGAATACCCTTAACTCCACATTTTTTCCATTACTTTTTCCTTCCGAACCTCGCATTCATAGCTTCACAGCCCAAGCTAGCTCGAAGGAAGGGAGACGATCAAAGAATGCATCAAGGAGTACGTCACTTCTCTTGGGAGGAGGAGGGGGGGCTCACTAGAGTGGTAGCCCGGCTATATAAGCCCCTCCTGAAGGTACAAACTCCGTATATCCTTCTTTCTCACTTTTGCTTCGACATCTCATTGCTTTTCTTATTAGGTCACGTCCAAGTGTCTGATTCTTGGTCGCTGGATGCTTCCCGAGCACAAGATCAAAGCACTACAGCAAACTGTTGAGTTCGAGGCCGAGATCTGGAGGGTTCAATGGGAGGGCCAGATGCAGGCCGAAGTCACCAAAGACCTCCATGCCAAGCTCAAACATTCCGCGGACAACTCCCAGGCTTTGGAGTCAAGTTTGAACAGAGTCTGGCATAGGGAATGCCTTCTGACAGAGAGAACCAAATCTCTTTCGACAGAGGTGGCTCATCTAACACGGGACAAGGAGCAACTCAGACCCGGGAGACCAAGTTGCAAGAAGACATTCGCCTCCTCAAGTCGTCCAAAGAGGAACTCAATGGTCAGATTAAGGAGAAGACGGACAAGATAGCTAAGGACTAGATCAGTATGCGAGCCATCGTTGCTTATATATTTGACCAACAAGGGACCATCTCCCGCGCTGAGTCCCTCTTGTCCATGACCCGAGAACAACGTGAAGAAGCTTTAGTTGCCCGAGGCCGGACGCTGGCTAATGCAGAGAAGATAAAGGTTGAACGAAATCGAGCCCTCCAAGAGCTTAAACATTATAAAACTTCAAGGAAGCCCGTCAACCCGAGATAGTAGCTGCTATCAAGGCCAAGTTCCTCCAGTCTGAGGAGTTCGGCGACATCATGGCTAGCAAAGTTCGGAAGCGGCTCAAGCAAGGCTTTAATGGGGTAGTTAAGCAAATCCAGCGAGCCAATGTGCTGAAGCCAGGTGTCGACCTGAAATTCCTCAGTGTTGGCCAAGCTTGGGAGAAATTGTCCACGAAAGAGAAAGAACTTTAATGTAATATGCTTTATCAAAGTGTTTATGATTCTAAACCCTGTGTTAGTGTTTGACTCCTGAGTGAATATAACTTGTCTTGTGTACTATGTCTTGTATTTTGCCTTTTGTATTTAGTTTGTGTGATAAGTTTTGAATTTTGCCTTGGTCCTCAGAGAAATGTGATTTCCCATAAGGGCTTTTAGTCCTTGCGATCCCTATTACTTATTTCCTGGGGGACTGGCGCTAATCAAACGACAATCCTAACTCCCTCCCCACTGAGTATCAACTCCATGTCGACTACTTTGTTTCTGTGCCAGGGAAGTCGAGTCTCTGGAGTACCCTCGGAAACATTGAGTTGGCAGGAATTTCGACTGCTCCTGACCAGACATCCTCAGAACCACGACCAGGTCTACACAGTTTGGGCATCATAAGCTAGTAGAAACTTTGGTTGCTCCCGGTCGGGCATCCTCAGTGCCACGGACAGGTATACACAGTTTGGCCATCCTCAACACTATAAGTTGGTAGGATCCTTGACTGCTCCCGGCCGGGCATCCTCAGCTCCATGATCATGTCTACATAGCTTGGGCATTCTCGGCATCGCAAGCTAGTAGAATCTTCGGCTGCTTCCGATCAGACATCCTCAACGTTACGACTAGGTCTACACAGCTTGAGCATCCTCAGCACCGCAAGCTGGTACAATCCTCGACTGCTCTCGACCGGGCATCCTCTGCGCCACGGCCAGGTCTACACAGCTTTGGCATCCTCGACATCACAAGCTGGTAGGATCTTTGGTTGCACCCATCCGGGTATCCTCAACACCACGTCCAGGTCTACACAGCTTGAGCATCCTCGGCACCGCAAGCTAGTAGGATCTTCAGCTGCTCCTGGCCAGGCATCCTCAGGGCCACAACCAGGTGTACACAACTTGGGCATCCTCGGCACCGCAAGCTGGTAAGATCTTTGGCTGCTCCCGGTCGGGCAACCTCAGCGTTATGGTCGGCCAGGTCTACATAACTTGGGCATCCTCGGCACCACAAGCTGGTAGGATCTTCGGCTGCCCTTGGCCGGGCATCCTCAGGGCCACAGCCAGGTCTACACAGCTTGGGCATCCTCGGTACCACAAGCTGGTAGGATCTCCGGCTGCTCCCGACTGGGTATCCTCAGTGCCACAGCCAAGTCTACACATCTTGAGTATCCTTGGTACCACAAACTGGTAGGATCTTCATGGCAACATGCTTCGATAGGCACACTAGTGTTCTTGAGCCCCCAACTGTAACTTTTCTGTCCATTTGATTGACAAAGATCCAAAAGAATACAAATACATATACATATTAAAGTATTTCATGACTGAAATTACTGTGTACGATAGGGTTGGAAGTATTTGCGCTCCAGGGCTTATCCAATCTTTTAGTATTAATATCATGCAAATAATAACTGCCACCCGTATTAGACAATTGTGTACGGTCCACTCCATTGTGGTTCTAGCTTACTGACATCGCTGACAGGCTTGATTCTTTTCTATACCCGATCTTCGACCTGAAATCCCCTGGGGATCACTCGGTGGTTGTAGGCTTGCTTCATGCGCTGGTGGTATGCAGCTAGCCAGGCAACAACTTTATCCCTTACCTCCGTAACCAGATCCAAATTAAGCAATCACTCCTGATAATTATTCTCCTTGTTGTACAGTTATCGTCGAGTTGATTCGTCGCCGATCTCAATCGGAATCATGCTTCTTATCCATAAACAAAATGAAAAGGACATTGCCAGGTTCCCTTTTTTGGAGTTGTACGATAGAACCATAAGACACTCGGGAGTTCTTTGACCCAACTCTCCCTGACATGTTCCAGCTTTATCTTGAGTCCTCTAATTATTTCCTGATTGACAACTTCGACCTGACCATTGCTTTGTGTGTAAGCAACTGAAGTGAAGGTCTGACGAATACCCAACCCTTCAGACCATTCTCTGAGTTTACGACCTGAAAATTGTCTGTCATTTTCTGATACCAATTTATAAGGAATTCCATACGTACAGACAATATCTTTCCACAAGATTTTCATCACAACGACCTTAATAATTTGGGCGAGTGACTCAGCTTCAACCTATTTGAAGAAGTAATCTACCAATACCAAATTATTCGCTCAATAATTTGGGTGAATGTCTCCTCTAGATCAGCAATTATATCGTTCCCTTTCTCCATTTTGACTAGGACATCATTAACGTAAACCTCGATATTCCAACTAACCTGGTGTCGAAATATCTTGTCCATCATCTGTTGATAGGTTGCTCTCGCGTTCTTTAATCTGAACGGCATGATGTTGCAGCAATAGGTGTCATCGACAGTCACAAAACTTACTTTCTCATGGTCTTCTCGGGCATGAGGAACCTGGTGGTATCCCTAATACGCGTCCAACATTAAGATAAACTCATAGCTGAAGGTTGAATCTACCAGATGATCGATGCGAAGCAAAGGGTAACAGTATTTAGGATATGTTTTATTTAAATCTCGAAAATCAACACAAATCCGCCATTTTCCCTCAGATTTGGGGACCAGTACAACTTTTGCCAGCTAGGTCAAGAATTGCACTTCCTGAATGTGAACCACTTTCAGCAACTTTGCCACTTCTTATCTGATTATTTGGTCCTATTCTGGATCAAAGTGTCTTCGCCTTTGTTTTACGGGTTGGGCTCCTGGAGTGATGTGCAATCTGTGCGTAGCCCAAGTAAGAAGAACTCTTTTAATCTCGTCCGTGGCCCATGCAAACAGATCGTAATGACTGACCAAGCAGTTGATCAACTTGTCTCTGAGTTTAGGGCTCAGGTCTGCAGCGATTCTTGTAACTCCTCTCGGCTGATGAAGATGGATCTGGACTTCCTCGCGCTCAACCGCCCTGCGTTCCTCCTCGACTTTTTCTTTCGCCCTGGGATTAGCTAAGTCGATCTGCAAGGTCTCATGGGTCTTCAAGCTCTTGCGGGCTTCTATTTTGACTTTTCCACTATAGCACTGCCGAGAAACTAACTAATTCCCCTTAACCTTAGCCACTTGGTCCTCCACTGGGAATTTGATCGTTTGGTGATAGATCGAGACCACGGCTTGGAATAAGCCGAGGGCTGATCACCCGAAAATGACATTATACAACGACGGGGCGTCCACCACCATGAAGGGACTTCTCCTCGTCCCTTGCAAAGTATCATCCCCTAGGGACAGGGACAGGGAGATCTATCCTAGTGGTTGTATACGATGTCCAGTGAAGCCGAACAATGGTGTTGAGACGGGGCACAACTCACCCTCACCTACTTGCATCTGGTCTAGCGTTGCTTTGTACAGGATATTGACGTAGCTTCCTGTATCAACGAAAATGCACTTAACTTCATAATTAGCTATCCGAGAAAAATTACCAGTGCATCTTCATGGAGAGCCTCAACATCCTCCAAATCATTGGGGCCGAAGGAGATGACAGACCCGTTGTACTTCTCCCTACTTGTTCTAATTGAGTAGTTTTCCAACCTACGTGTACAAGACTTCCTTGTCTGATCGGAATCACCTGTTGGGAACGAGATGGCTATAGAGGGGGGGTGAATATAGACAATCGCTTGCCCCTTGAAAACTTATCACGATTTCTGCAACTCAAATATCAGTAGCACAGCGGAAAGAGTGGAAAACAGAGTATGCAGGAAAACTAAACGAGAGCGAAACAAACACAACTAGCAAGAACGCTAACAAGGAGGGTTTACAAGGTTCGGGGATAACTTGCCCTACTCCTTGGCGTGCCCTTGAGGTGGGCGATCCCTTGATCGTCGGCAGATCAAGCCCCGGTCAACACCGGATATGAAGCAACCTCCTTCTCGGTGGAGAAACCTCTCCACAGCGTGTTTCACACAATGATATATAATGAGCACAATGAAACAACAACAAGAAGGATCTTACTCAAACTCTTAGCAAGGACAAAACACAGCAAGCTTCCCTGAGCTCCACCCAGTGGCGATCTCACGCAGACCCCTGTCTGCTTCGTGTCTTCCCACTGTCGGACTCCAAGCTTCTTGTTTTCTCCTTCAAGCGCTCAAGTATGATGATTGCTCCTCTATAGCTTGCTTAGAATGGTTGAAGAACTCAAGAACAGCAAGCTTGTAGCAGCAGAACGCAAGAACACAAAGAAGTTTTTCAAACTGAATCGCTTGCTCGAAAGCTCTACAGCCTCGTCTTCTCGCGCTTCCTTTTGTTTCTCCGCCAAGCGACAAGTGACCACATCTCTGTAGCTCCCAGCTACTCATCTGCCAACGCCAGCCTTTACTGAGCTATCTCTGGACTCACTGAGCTCCTCAGCCAAGCTCCAGTCTCAGCCCCAGTCTTCGGCTCGCCGTTGCAACCTGAGATGTGAAAAGGGACAAACCTGCTCCAAGGAAAGCACGCTTTGACTTCTCCTTGAGTGTTTGAATCCTCCCCTATCACCTGAAACTCAATCAGAGCATTAGAGCAGAAGATCACACAGCATATCACATACATCAGCAAATCCGAT
The DNA here is from genome assembly GCA_024364735.1 of Boesenbergia rotunda. NCBI lineage: Eukaryota > Viridiplantae > Streptophyta > Magnoliopsida > Zingiberales > Zingiberaceae > Boesenbergia > Boesenbergia rotunda. Next base: position 557,120 of record JAGFNQ010006328.1, on the reverse strand, counting down.
ACGATCAGACACTCTGACCGCGTCTGACAGTGAAATTTGAATTAAAGTGATCGGTCACCGGACCGATCCAGGGTGTGTGGATCGATCACCAGATCGATCCACTGCTTTGCTGGGATTCCCGGCTCTGGCAGCTATACACGCCTGATCGGTCACCAGACCGATCAGGGTGAATCCTGATCGGTCACCAGACCGATCAGATTGGATCCTGATCGGTCACCCAGATCGATCAGGGCAGATGAACAGTAATTTTCTAATCAAATCCAAGATCCCTGATCGGTCACCAGACCGATCCAAGACTTTGATCAGCAAGGGAACTCACTCACCGTTTGCTCCCTGATCGGTCACCAGACCGATCAGGAGCAAGACAGCAAGGAAGCAGCCTGCTCCCTGATCGATCACCGGTCCGATCAGGAGCCACACAGTAGATTCCCAATCTCACTGTGTGCTCCCTGATCGGTCACCAGTCCGATCAGACATAGCTGGATCGGTTCACCAGACCGATCCACTAAGGAGCAGCGTGCCAAAAGTCCCTGATCGGTCACCAGACCGATCCAGTGACTCAACCCTAGCCCTCCAAGCTAGGAATTCATCCACCTTAGCCCTCCAAGCTAAGGATTTTTCCATCTAACTCTCCAAGTTGGGAATTTGCACCTAACCCTCCAAGTTAGCACTTTTCACCTAGCCCTCCAAGCTAGGACTTTTCACCTAGCCCTCCAAGCTAGGACTTTTCACCCAACTCTTCCGAGTTAGAACATCATCCAACCTAGCCCTCCAAGCTAGGCACCTGACCCTCTAGGCCAGGACTTTTTCATCTAATTCTCCAGGATGGGAATTTGCACCTAACCCTCCAAGTTAGGACTTTTCACCTAGCCCTCCAATCTAGGACTTTTCACCCAACCCTTCCGAATTAGGACTTTTTCAACACCTAACCTCCCAGGTTAGGATTTTCCACACCTAACCCTCCAGGTCAGGATTTTCCAACACCTAGCCCTCCAGGCTAGGATTTTCCACACCTAACCCTCCAGGTTAGGATTTTCATATCATGCCTAATCCTCGATCAGGACTTAATCATAATCATCACACCTAACCTGCCAGGTTAGGATTTTCCAAATCATGCCTAATCCTCGATCAGGACTTAATCATAATCCACCTAACCTCCCAGATTAGGATTTTCCATATCATAATCATCCTCCTAAACTAAAATCGTTGTCAACACCAAAACAGCAATCAGGGCCAGACTGCATCAACAATCTCCCCCTTTTTGTTGTTTGACAACCCGATTTTAAGTTTAGGGATTCTCAATCAATATTCCAACTTTAGAATCATAGGGGAATCCAGATCCTCCCCCTACAACATGATCATGCTAAACTTAACCAATCGACACTCTCACCCTTTGTCGAACATCGAAAAGGGACAAGAGGGACTGTCAAGATTAAGATGAACTCCCCCTCAATCCTAGAGGTATCCCAACTCATCAAAAATGTGATAGTTTGTGAAATTGGCATACGAACACATGTGAAGAATTATAGCAAGACATAGCAATCACATGCATCATATGAGTATGAAATATAGCTATGTGAAAATCAAGAATAGACTTCGCCACAGGTTACTTCGGCGAAATCGTTTAACGAAGTAATACATGTTAATCAACTTCGGTACTAAATTTGATGAAGTAAATTTTATTTATAACTTCGTAGCTTAAAAATTGTTAGTCTTACTACTAAATTTATTTGATATTTTACTTCATAATAACTATTTGATGAAGTAATAAGTTACCAAATAAAATTCATAAATTTTTATACCGAAGTAATAAGTTTAAATCAACTAAAAATATTTTCTTTTATAAATAAATTAACATATTTATATTTATTTTTAAAGTAATCCTTAAAACTCCCCAATCAAGCCCTAACTTCATCGTGCGTCTCCCCCTTCTCCCAACGACGCACCTCCCCTCCCTTCTGCCCGACGACGCGCCTCCCCTCCCTTCTGCCCGACGATGCAAGCGCCTCCCCCTCTGCCACAAGCGCCTTCCCCTTTGTTCGATGAAGCACCAGTGCCTCCCCTCTGCTCGACGACGCACAAGTGCCTCCTCTTCCCGACGACGCACATCTCCTTCGGATTTTTTTTTCTTTTTTTCCTTGCAGTTTTCTTCCCTCTTCCACGCCCTTCTCTCCTTCCACTGCAGTTCTGCTAATTTTCTTCCTCTGCAGCGCCGTCGAGTCTTCCTCCTTGAGGTGTCTTGGCCACAGGAAGAAGGGGCAAGTGCTTTGCTCAAGCTTGAGGCCATCATCTTCCTCCTTGAGTTTATATCGCCTCCTTGAGGTTTCTTTTCCTTTCACACCTACATCAATGCAGGTTTTGTTTTTGTAAACTACACAGATTGTAAATTGTAGGGTGTCTGAATTCCTAGGTAGCTGGATGTAACTGGGTGTCTAAATTGCAGGGAGTCTGAATTCTAAACCTGCATTGCTGCGGATCTGGAAGAACTGTCTCTTCAAGAAAGTGTTACTGAGAAGGTTAATGGTGAAGCATCATCAACTTCTGGAGATAATATTGAAAATAGAAAGCAAGAGGAAAACACAAAAGATGAGGTGTTTACTTCTGCTAAGGTTTGATTGGGGCTTTTTTCCTACTTGATATGTTGTATAGTAGTGGATTTATAAGGTCTAAGTACTTAATTAGTATTGAAACATGACTATCTATGTTGACTCTAGTTTTTAGAAGGTCTACATTGCCTTTAGTTGCATCTCGACATAAATATTATTATGTACATGATAGGAACTATGTTATATTGTTGTTGTTCATCTGTTGTTAATTCCATGCTTTGTGTAGGTTGAGATTACATGGCTTATTAAAGATTGTAACATTTATCTTTTTTGGAAATTGAATATAGTGAACACTTGTTGGCTCTTGAATTCTCTTTGGGGTTCGGCAAAGAAGATAAATGGATGACAGGAAAATTTACAAATTTTGTAGGAGAAGCAACTATTAAAATGTATTAACAACCATTTAAATGATTTGGAAGTGAGACTACAAGAAGAAAATATTTTTTCCTTTTTTGGCAATTTATGATAATTATGTTAAAGTTCAGAAAATAAATTAGATTTTAAAAATAAAACTCACAAATATGTAATTGAAAATTTACTTTTACTTTTTAGATATGTCAAACAGTGAAGCATTAAATTTAGTTCTAGGAATAATAAAGTTTAGGTTTGATTTAGTTAAATTAGACCTATATCTGTTTCTTCAACAATGCTACCACAACTTTGATATGTTCATTCTTATTCAAAGATGATGTCCTATTTTTGCCCATTACAGTTATGATTTATTCTTCATTTTTCCATTTACCAATCGGCCTTTCCTTGGTATATTAGATAATGAAGTTAAGTGGGCCCAGATGGAAGAGAAAAGGTTTTGTAGATATTGCCCGGGCAAATCCTGTGTCGAGAATTGTTCTTCAATTGCAAACGTCTCTAAAACAATCAAAAATTAATGCTGCTTTATCAGGCTGCATTGTTTTTGTGAAAGTAGAACCAGAGGCAGGTGAGCTGCTTGAGCAAGCCTCATTTGGCAAAATTTTCTCCTCTCAAGGTGACAAACAACATTTCCAATTCAATCTTGAAGAGTCTTTCTATTTGTATCATGCTCTAAAATGTATCAAGATTGTGCGAGCCAGCAAGTTATGTATTAATGTTTCTGAGATTTGTTGGTGATGTAAATCCTATGTAGTTTGATCATCTTCTTCACTAAATGTCTACATTTACTCAGTTTTTACTATGACAATTAATAATGTGTTTGCTGTGCTTACAAAATAGAGGACGAAGTCATGCACATAACATTACAGAAGAGGGACAAAAGCAAAACTTGGTCATCTCCCATACTTGGCCAAGGTTTTTGCTAGATTCATATGCTGCAGATCTTGAACAGAAGCGACTTATGCTACAGAGGTTTCAAGAAGAGGTAAAAACCTTTATTTTTTTTAAACTTATTTATATTGTAAAAGGTTATGACTTTTAACAGGATTGCATTTTCATAATGCTATAATAATTGTTATGTGTTTTTGTAATGCTATAAAGGTCATAACTTATTTTGCTTGCTATTTTATCATTCTACTATATGGTTCTCTACTAGATATTCTCTTGGCTTCATTTATTAGGTTCACTATTACGAGGATGAAACTGCTCCAACTGGTACATGTGTTGTCTGTGTTATTGGTGGCGAAGGTAAATCTTTTTATGAAGTATATTTTTCTGAAATATTTAGTCATTTTGTATTGACCCTCACACTTCTATTAATGGTTTAGTTTGCAGCCTCAAAAAATAAACAGTATTACAATCAATCTCAGTATGATGAAGTCAGAAGCGAATGGAGTGAATTTGTCTACTTTTATGTGCGTGCCTAAGTGTAGGTTGTGAAAAAAATTTTGATTGTATTTTGAGATTTATGAATACAATAGATTTTGGGTGAAGTTGGTTAATGTCTTTTATGAATACAATTTTAAGTTGTAAGAAATAGAAATTTCTGATATATATATATATGTTTAATTTTGATGGTGAAAAATATTGTGTTGTAGTAATTCAAATAGATATTTTTGAAAAATATTGTGGTGAAAAATATTTGTTTAATTAAAATTGTATTGTAACAAAACATGATGAATTACTTCGACAATACAAATAAATGGTGTAGTAATCCAATACAATAGACTTCGTCAAATTTAATTAGCAGCGTAGTTAAAAAAAATATTTACTTCGTCATTTTTTTAATTTGTGAAGTTGTTTGTATAAATTACTTCGCTAAATTTAAATATTTGTTATGGCAACATACGCTCTAATACGTCTACATTATGCTGAAGTAATACAACAAAAAATACTTCGGCCAATTCAATATTTGTAGAAGTAAAATTAAATATTTACTACACGAGAATAAAAAATTTGTGAAGTCGTATAAATATTTTACTTCAGAAGTACTTATGAAGTAATATACGATCAAATACTTCAGCGAGATCGATGAAGTATTAGAGCCATTTTACTTCGAAAACGGTTCAACTTTGAACCGATTTTGAACCGGTGAAAGACTTCGGTATTTCGTGGTGAAGTAAAAAACTGACCTTTTTACTTCACGCGCGTCTACTTCGGTAATTATCTACCTATTACTTCAGATAATATCCGAAGTCTATTATCAATTTTCACATATATAGACTCCCAAAGCATGTCATAATATTCATAAGTATCAATGAAACATGGCAATGTAAGCATGAATATGGTAATCAAACAATCATGCATATAACATGTACATAAACAACATGGCATCAACAATAGTAGTTAAACATGACAGATAAAAATATATAGATCAAGGCATGAAAGCATTCGACCAAGTAGCAAAATATGTGTGACTCAAGGTCACACCAACAAAGTCAGAGGGCATACAGCCCAAAAGTCATAGTCAAAAACATAGATAAAACAGCAGGTATCCGAGCTCAAGTGTCAGTAGGAGGGTCGTCATCGCGCATAAGGTCGTCCATCGAGGCATCAGTAGCAGCAACAACTGGTGCACTCTCGGCATGACCCGCTAGCGGCAGCTCCCCCGCTTGGTTGCGATCCATCCACTGTAGCCCCTCGGACACATAGATTTGAATGGATCATGACACATAGATTGAAGCACAAGAATTGATCATACGATGAGACCCAATCAAAAGATAGATATAAAATGTTTTGGTCATAAGATGAAGAAGAGGGTCACGGCAAAAACAAAAACAAAACATGGTTAGCTTTACAAATATTCTAAGAGTTGTTGTGAAAGGAAAGCTGAAATCAAATCTTACTTAGGCGCCATTGGATTTAGTTTGAAGAGATTGCAAGAACACTTCGAGCACGCACGCGCGGGAAGAAGGAGTTCGAAGAGAACGCCTGTAGAAGCTTTCGCTCGCCCGCGAGTGAAGAAGGAAGACACAAGACTCTCTCGCTCGCTCGCACAAGGTTGTTTCGGCGCTAGGGTTCGGGAAAACGAAGATTTGGAGAGTTAATCGGTTGGTGGATCGGTCCACCAACCAAAATTTAATGCGGTTGATCGGATCACCGTTCGATCAGATCGCGTCCGGACTGATCAGGATACATCCTGATCGGACTGGAATGGTCCTGATCGGTCGGAGGACCGATCAGACGCGATCCTGATCGATCGGGTGACCGATCAGGATTCGATCAGTAGGTCCCGGAGAGAAAATTCTGAGCTCCCTGATCGGTCTGTGGACCGATCCCCACAGGGTGCCAGATTGGTCTGGAGACCGATCCAGGCTAGCTCAGACACTTAGTCAGATTTCGGGAGATTACGGCTTGCCTCGCAGATCGGTCTGTGGACCGAACACCACAGAATGGGGTCAGATCGGTCCGTGGACCGATCAGCCCGATGCCTGATCGGTCCGATGACCGATCAGGGTTCCTGATACGAACTGAAATGTTCAGTTTCAGAACTTCTGAAATTTTCAAACGAACTCTGATGAATTTTGTCTAATTTGGACAGGTACTTCTGACTAAAATTGATTCTTAAACAAGAATCTAAAGTCCTTATAGGTTCATCACACACTTTGACCCATCTTAATGGAGTCAAACTCAACCATCAATCAATCAAGCAAATTCAAACAAGTTTTTACTCCAACTTCAAGTTTCCAATCAAGTTGCCTTGATTGAAATGTCCAAGTATGATCATGGAGCCATATACATATATGTTATGCAATGGTTTTCCCCACACTTGGTTACCACCGTGATTATTATCTCGTCAACTTAATTTCTCAATTGATGCAATGACATTTTGAGAAATTGAGTTGAACTTAACATCTCACCCCATATCTAGCAATCAAAAACATTTTGGTAACCCTTATAGTTTGTGTGAGATGTTCCCAAAGTTACCCAATTGTTCCCTAACAATTTGAAATAATCATGAAGGGTTTTGTACACAATTTGAGAATCATGAAGCGCGACACATTCCCAACTCCCGTCTTAGGAAACTAAATTCACTCTCGGGAAGTGGTTTAGTGAAAATGTCAGCTAGGTTTGACTTTGACTCTACATGTGAGAGTATGATGTTCCCCCTAGCTACATAATCTCTAATGAAGTGGTGTCTTACCTCAATATGTTTTGTCCTAGAATGATGGACCGGATTCTTGGTTAAGTTAATTGTGCTAATGTTATCACATAACACTTGCACACCCTTGTAACTCAATCCATAGTCCTCTAAGGTGTGGATCATCCACAACAATTGTGATATACACTCTCCCATGGCGATATATTCTGCCTCGGTAGTGGAAAGAGCAACACAATGTTGCTTCCGACTCGACCAACTTACTAAAGACGATCCTAGGAATTGGCAGCCCCCACTAGTGCTTTTCCGGTCCAACTTACATCCAGCGTAGTCGGAATCCGTATAGCCCATCAAATCAAAAGATTCGGTACGGGGATACCAAAGACCTACACCAATTGTGCCCTTGAGATATCTCAAAATTCGCTTAACAGCAATTAGGTGAGATTCCTTGGCACAGACTTGATACCTAGCGCACATCCCTACAGCAAATAGTATATCTGGTCGACTAGCTGTGAGATATAGCAAACTACCTATCTTGCTTCGATATTGAGTTAGATCAACGGGTTTACCACTCTCATCATTATCTAATCTTGTGTTTGTGGCCATGGGAGTGGTTACCTCTTTCGAATCACTCATATTAAAATTTTCGAAGCATTTCATGTGTATACTTTGATTGGTGCACATGGATACCATCGCGAGTTTGCTTGATTTCAAGTCCGAGGAAGAAAGTCAACTCTCCCACTAGACTCATTTCAAACTCACTCTCCATGTGTCCGATAAATTCACGTAAATAGCCCTTGTTGTTTGAGCCACAAATTATGTCATCGACATATACTTGGGCTATAAATATATTGTCACCATCTCTTCGTAGAAATAGTGTAGGGTCTATTTGACCTCTAACGAAACCCTTTCCAATCAAGAATGTCGACAACCGCTCATACCAAGCCCGGGGTGCTTGTTTAAGGCCATAGAGTGCCTTCTTGAGCTTGTACACGTGGTTTGGATATTCGGTACTCTCAAACCCTGGAGGTTGTTCGACATAGACTTCTTCCGTAATCAAACTATTTAGGAATGCCGATTTGACGTCCATTTGAAATAGTTTGAAGCCTCGATGTGCTGCAAATGCAAGCATCAATCGGATGGACTCTAATCGTGCCACGGGAGCATAAGTCTCATCATAATCAAGACCTTCAACTTGACTGTAGCCCTTGGCTACCAAGCGTGCTTTGTTTCTAATGATTTCTCCCTTGTGGTTTAATTTGTTTTTGAAGACCCATTTAGTTCCAATAATAGTGGTCTTCTTGGGCCTAGGGACTAAGTCCCAAACCTGACTCCTCTCAAATTGACCTAGTTCATCTTGCATTGCAATAATCCAATCGGGATCATTTAATGCTTCATCAATTTTTCTAGGTTCAATTTCGGAAATTAGAGCAACTTCATTGCCTCATTCCTGAAGAATGATCTAGTCCTAAACCCCTGATGG
>JAGFNQ010006328.1:423137-547866 GCA_024364735.1 Boesenbergia rotunda | reverse complement strand
GCCCATAAGTAACTCGGGAGTGAGTACTCATTAAGCATGCTTCGTGCAGCCTCTTGAAGTGCACGGTTCTTCCTCTCTACAACACCATTTTGTTGGGGTGTTCTAGGAGTAGAGAACTCATGTCTATAACCCTTACTTGACAAAATTCTAGAAACCTTTGGTTTGAAATTCACCTCCATGATCACTTCTTATTGTCTTAATTGTTGATGATTTCTCATTTTCAACCCTTCTACAAAAAGAAATGAAAATATCTAAGGTTTGATCCTTATGTTTTAAAAAGTAAGTCCAAGTATATCTAGTAAAATCATCAATGATAACAAAGCAATATCTACTTTCATTTAATGATGTGATGGTACTACAATCAAATAGATCCATGTGAAGTAAATCTAAAGCATTGGAAGTACTTACAGTGCTTTTACCTTTATGTGCAGATTTTGTTTGCTTACCCATTTAACACGCATCACATAATTTATCTTTTCCATACTTGATGCTTGGTAAGCCTCGCACTAGTCCCTTGTTGGCCAACTTCCGGATGTTCTTCATGTTCACATGTGCTAGTCTCCGGTGCCAAAGAGTGGACTCTTCTTGTTTTGACATGAAACACTTAGCAAAAGCATTAGTAGCACTTTTAAATGAAACTTGATAAATATTGTCTACTCTTGCTCCTACTAGTACCGTATCCAAGGTGTCATTTTGTCTAACTAGACATTGACTTGGTTGGAAATCAATTGTGTAACCCGTGTCACACAATTGACTGACACTTAGGAGATTAAACTTCATCCCCTTGACTAGAAGGACATTTGAGATTCTAAGACATTCGGATATTTGAATGTCTCCTATTCCTATGACCTTAAGGCTACCATTGTTACCAAATGATACATTACCTCTACTCTTCTTGTGAAATATGGTAAACAATGATCTATCCCCGGTCATGTGTTTGGAGCATCCACTATCAACGAACCAAGTTGATAGATGCTCCCCCTCAATCACAACCTACACAATTCGAAAAATAGAAGTCTTAGGTACCCAAACCTTGGGACCTAAAGCATCAACTAAGTATGACTTCGGCACCCATGCCTTGACAAATTTCTTTTGGATTTTGGGTGTCCTAGATTGTCTCATGTCAGTCCTAGACATGAGAGATACAAAAGAGGGTTCCTTAGGGCGGTAACCAATACCGGCCCTATTGTAGACCGCTCTTTGGGCATTCAAAATCATATCTAAGGTCTTAGAGCTATTTGAGAATTTCCCAAGAATATTCTTGAGCTTCTCAAATTCACTCTTCAATGATTGGTTTTCCTCCACTAACTCATTATCATGCAAATCACTGATTTCCTCAACCTTAGAGGATTTCAAGCTTACAATCTCATGTTTCAAAGATTTAATTTCATCTTCTAGTAATTCAACATGCAAGTCATCAATGTTATCATCCCTAGAAGCTTTCAATTGATCAATCTCTAATTGCAATGCTTTAACTTTGTTTTTGGACTTCTTAAGCATACTAGTTAAATATGCAATTGCTCTATAACATTTTTCAAGATCGGGAGAAGTTACCTCTTCATCATCCGAAGATGACGAAGCCGCGTTTGAGGAGCTTGAAGTTTCTTCACTGCTCTCCTCTCCAAGAGCCATGAGAGCCACTTGCCTTGTACTCTTCTCCTCCTTCTCGTCATCGGATGAACTAGAAGATGACTCATCCCAAGAAGCCTTCAAAGCTTTCTTCTTCTTCTTGGATTTCTCTTCTTTTCTCCTAGGTTTCTCCTCCTTCTTAAGCTTCGGACATTCATTCTTGAAATGCCCTTTCCTACCACACTCAAAGCAAGATGCATTATTCTTATCAAGCTTGAATTCACTAGTGTTACCTCTCCTCTTGAAATGTCGATCTCTTCGCATCATCCTTCGCACGAAGTTAGCCATTTCGGATGAAGAGGAGCCACTGCCGTCTTCCTCCGAGGTTGACTCGGATTCGGAGGAGGATGAAGATGATGAAAGATCCTTCTCCTTTTTCTTCTCCTTCTTCTTCTTGTTGATCCGGTCCCCTGCAACTAAGGCAATCCCCTTTTCCTTGGGGCCTTTGTTAGCCATCTCATGCAATTCCATCTCACAAAATAAATCATCTAATTTTACAATAGATAAATCCTTGGATACTTTGTAGCCATCCACCATGGATGACCATAAAGCATTCCTTGGAAATGCTTTCAAGACATACCTCACAAGGTCGCGATTCTCGACCTTTTCATCAATTGAATGAAGTCCATTAAGAACTTCCTTGAACCGGCTATGGAGCTCACTTACCGACTCATTCTCCTTCATGGAGAGGTTTTGAAGTTGATTGAGGAACAAGTCCCTCTTTGCAATCCTCGAGTCTCGGGTGCCTTCATGGAGCTCTATGAGTTTGTTCCACAAATCTTTTGCACTCGTGAAGGGACCAACCTTGATGAGTTGGTCTTTGTTCATGCCGCATTGTAGAGTGACAACCGCCTTAGCGTCGGCTTCACTTTTCTTTGTTTGTTCGGCAGTCCACCGCGAAGATTCGAGTTCCTTACCTTCATCATCCTTAGGAGGGATGAATCCTTCCTTCACCGCGAACCACGTATGGATATCCATCTTCAAATAGTATTCCATTTTTGATCTCCAATATTGGAAGTCGGCGCCATCAAAGAATGGAGGTCGGGTGGTGGAGAAGCCTTCTCTCAAAGCCATCTTGTTGAAACTCTCGGTTGTTAAGCCGTGTATAGAGCCCCTTGCTCTGATACCACTTGTTGGGAACGAGATGGCTATAGAGGGGGGGTGAATATAGACAATCGCTTGCCCCTTGAAAACTTATCACGATTTCTGCAACTCAAATATCAGTAGCACAGCGGAAAGAGTGGAAAACAGAGTATGCAGAAAACTAAACGAGAGCGAAACAAACACAACTAGCAAGATCGCTAACAAGGAGGGTTTACAAGGTTCGGGGATAACTTGCCCCTACTCCTTGGCGTGCCCTTGAGGTGGGCGATCCCTTGATCGTCGGCAGATCAAGCCCCGGTCAACACCGGATATGAAGCAACCTCTTCTCGGTGGAGAAACCTCTCCACAGCGTGTTTCACACAATGATATATAATAAGCACAATGAAACAACAACAAGAAGGATCTTACTCAAACTCTTAGCAAGGACAAAACACAGCAAGCTTCCCTGAGCTCCACCCAGTGGCGATCTCACGCAGACCCCTGTCTGCTTCGTGTCTTCCACTGTCGGACTCCAAGCTTCTTGTTTTCTCCTTCAAGCGCTCAAGTATGATGATTGCTCCTCTATAGCTTGCTTAGAATGGTTGAAGAACTCAAGAACAGCAAGCTTGTAGCAGCAGAACGCAAGAACACAAAGAAGTTTTTCAAACTGAATCGCTTGCTCGAAAGCTCTACAGCCTCGTCTTCTCGCGCTTCCTTTTGTTTCTCCGCCAAGCGACAAGTGACCACATCTCTGTAGCTCCCAGCTACTCATCTGCCAACGCCAGCCTCTACTGAGCTATCTCTGGACTCACTGAGCTCCTCAGCCAAGCTCCAGTCTCAGCCCCAGTCTTCGGCTCGCCGTTGCAACCTGAGATGTGAAAAGGGACAAACCTGCTCCAAGGAAAGCATGCTTTGACATCTCCTTGAGTGTTTGAATCCTCCCCTGTCACCTGAAACTCAATCAGAGCATTAGAGCAGAAGATCACACAGCATATCACATACATCAGCAAATCCGATACGATCAGACACTCTGACCACGTCTGACAGTGAAATTTGAATTAAAGTGATCGGTCACCGGACCGATCCAGGGTGTGTGGATCGATCACCAGATCGATCCACTGCTTTGCTGGGATTCCCAGCTCTCGCAGCTATACACGCCTGATCGGTCACCAGACCGATCAGGGTGAATCCTGATCGGTCACCCAGATCGATCAGGGCAGATGAACAGTAATTTTCTAATCAAATCCAAGATCCCTGATCGGTCACCAGACCGATCCAAGACTTTGATCAGCAAGGGAACTCACTCACCGTTTGCTCCCTAATCGGTCACCAGACCGATTAGGAGCAAGACAGCAAGTAAGCAGCCTGCTCCCTGATCGATCACCGGTCCGATCAGGAGCCACACAGTAGATTCCCAATCTCACTGTGCGCTCCCTGATCGGTCACCAGTCCGATCAGACATAGCTGGATCGGTCACCAGACCGATCCACTAAGGAGCAGCGTGCCAAAAGTCCCTGATCGGTCACCAGACCGATCCAGTGACTCAACCCTAGCCCTCCAAGCTAGGAATTCATCCACCTTAGCCCTCCAAGCTAAGGATTTTTCCATCTAACTCTCCAAGTTGGGAATTTGCACCTAACCCTCCAAGTTAGCACTTTTCACCTAGCCCTCCAAGCTAGGACTTTTCACCCAACTCTTCCGAGTTAGAACATCATCCAACCTAGCCCTCCAAGCTAGGCACCTGACCCTCCAGGCCAGGACTTTTTCACCTAATTCTCCAGGATGGGAATTTGCACCTAACCCTCCAAGTTAGGACTTTTCACCTAGCCCTCCAAGCTAGGACTTTTCACTCAACCCTTCCGAATTAGGACTTTTCCAACACCTAACCTCCCAGGTTAGGATTTTCCACACCTAACCCTCCAGGTCAGGATTTTCCAACACCTAGCCCTCCAGGCTAGGATTTTCCACACCTAACCCTCCAGGTTAGGATTTTCATATCATGCCTAATCCTCGATCAGGACTTAATCATAATCATCATAATCATCACACCTAACCTGCCAGGTTAGGATTTTCCAAATCATGTCTAATCCTCGATCAGGACTTAATCATAATCCACCTAACCTCCCAGATTAGGATTTTCCATATCATAATCATCCTCCTAAACTAAAATCGTTGTCAACACCAAAACAGCAATCAGGGCCAGACTGCATCAACATCACCATCGGTCAAGCCTCTTGAGATCATTCCGACATCTCACTTCAGAGAAGCAGATCGGTGAGGTGAGACCTCCTTGGATCTCTCTTCAGATCGAGCCCTCCTCCTGGGTTCCTCTTCCCCCGATGTCGTCGCCTAAGAGTTTGGCTTCGCCGAGGGGATCTTCACCGATACCCCAAGTTGCTCCACTTCTTGCGTGGCTCGACACCTATGTCCTTGGATCTCCTCCTCTTCAAAGTGTAGCACTCCTCTGTGGAGTAAGTAGTCCTGCCATGAAAGTCGCAGTACTTCTCAAGCAGTGTTGGTCGTTTAGTGTTCACTGTTTCCACTAGCTTCTTCATGTGGTCCTAGTGACTTTTTCCTAAGTGAGAATCCTTCACCCAGGCAGGAGTAGACAACTCCTTTCTCTCGTATCGTATCGAGATTTGGATAGGTGCCCCCACCAAATCCTTTCGTCAGGCTTGTTGCACTTCTTCCACATTGACGTGCTTGACCGACTACCCCAAAAGATCATCGAAATTGGTTGGTGACTTCTTCACGAGGGACCAGAAGAAATCTCCTTCAGTAAGTCCCTATGTAAATGCGCTAACGAGAATCTCTGAAGTGGCACTTGGCACGTCCTGTGCTAGCCGATTGAACCGTTGGATGTAGTCCTTCAACAGCTCCTTGCTCTTTTGTTTCAAGGCGAGGAGATTAAGTGTCGACTTCTGATAACGGCGACTATTGGCGAAGTAGTATAAGAAGATAGTCTTAAACTCCAAGAAGGAGTTTATAGAATCCTGCGGCAACCTCTGGAAACACCGCTGCGTTGCTCCCGACAACATGTTTAAGAATACCCGACAGTTCATACCATCCATATATTGGTCCAATAGAGTCGCATTCTCGAACTTACAAATATGATCTTCGAAATCTATTTTCGTATCGTAATCAGTAATTTCGGGACTGCGGAATTGCTTGGGCATGGGATCGTCCACAATGTCTCGGATGAATGGCGAAGATGTGTAATTTCGAAGAACCTTTACAGGTTCACTCTTTCCTTGTCCTTCTTCTTGGCGCAGAACGCTGGAAGCAGCTGTATGCGCTTTCTCTAGTCCTCTATTGGAGTCTTATCGATGTCCTAGGGTCACGTTCATGGGCACACTTGGATGCAACATGGATCTCCGATTCCGAACATATAAGGCTGATGCTCTTTAGGCATCTGCTTGTAGTGGATTTGCCTGTTGAGAAGTAGCTTGTTCGATTTGATGTTGCTCCAACGCCCTCAAACAGCATTGGTGATTAGACGGTCTAACTCTTCCCGTGTCAACGTGATTGGCTGTTCCTAGGGTTCTGTCATCACAGTATTTTTTCTGGTATGTAGTTTTGATTCCCATAGACGACGCCAAACTTGTTCCGAAAGTGAACAACGTGGGCGACAGGTCACCGTGATGTAGCCTTGAGCGATTATAAGGGGATGTCCACGCCAGCGAAATTAACCCGAGCGTTAAAGGGATACACCAAAAGGAGTTCCGGCGGAGCCCTCTCCTACGCTCAAGTCAGAAATTACTAGTAGACAGAAGAGGAGCAAGAAGACTAACTTTCTAGAGTTCAGAAAATCCCCCCTTTTACCTATGTGCCTAAGCGCCTTATATAATCACTGCCTTCTTTCTTCGAGCGTCCCCACGGTGCTATAACCGCCTTCCCTGTTCCCATGCCACATGGTTCGTGGTTGTCTGCCAGCTGTCACCCGCCGGGAGATAATGACCACTACATGTTGGTGCAAGATGCATCAATGATGTTCCTCTTTAAGTGTTTTAATGTTTGACAATACACTTAAGTCAGTGATACAATGAACAGACAAAGGGAGTAAGAGAGAAGTAACCAAAGCTGAAGAAAAGTCCTAGTTAATCTAGGCATCGAAACCCCAAGTCCTAGCGAAGGGCTGTTGGGCACCTAGCGAAGGGCTGCTAGGTATCGTAACCTAAAGACCTAGCGAAGGGCTGCTAGGCACCCAGCGAAGGGCTGCTAGGTATCGTAACCTAAACACCTAGCGAAGGGCTGCTAGGCACCTAGTGAAGGACTACTAGGCATAGAAGACCTAGCGAAGGGTTGCTAGGCACCTAGCGAAGGGCTGCTAGGCATAGAAGACCTAGCGAAGGATTGCTAGGCACCAGGCGAAGGACCGCTTGGTAACAAAGACCTAGCGAAGGGCTGCTAGGCACCTGGCGAAGGACTGCTAGGGAATGAAGACTTGGTCCGAGGGACTAAGCAACTTAGTGGAGCGATGACTAAGGACAGGAGTAGAGACGGGTCAGGGTTTGGGCGTCTCGAGGTCCGGAGGTGTCGGAAGCTAAGCAAAAGTCCACCCGAAGGGCTGGGTGGCAACCGTCTCCTGAAAGGAGTAGGTGAAGGGCGAGTTCTCGGGGATAGGAACTCGTGCCGGTTCGACCTAGGGTTTCGTGCAAATCCGAAGTCAGAACCAAGTCCTTAAGACCAATATTATATGTATCTATGCTTTGTGTTTGTGGATATTGCAGGTACCAAGAACCGAAGACAAAGCAAGCTTGATGAAGGCCCTAACCAGGGCGCCCTGGTCAACACAGTCTTCGCTGCTGCGAGTCCGAAGCACAGGATAAAGCGCTGACTGGGTTCAAGATGGCCGCCCGGAAGATCCGGGGTGCCCTAGTCAAAGCTGTTATCAGCTGCGGCGAGGTAAACGCAGGGATAAAGTTTGACCGAGTCATCCAGGGCGCCCCCAGCGTCCAGGGCGCCCCCAGGAGGCCTATATAAGGGGCTTCGACCCCTCAGCTTTAGATATGACTTCCAAGTACTGTTTTGATCATTCCGACCAACGACAACGCGCTAGAAACGAGGCTCTACGACCAGGAGGCTCCAGGAGGAGATGCGCGACACTTCGGAGGTCCAGATTGGCCGAGCTTCATCCTTGTCTTGTTGGTTTGCATTTTGTTAATTACCGTACTTAAATTTCTATATTATTGATTGTAACATTGCACTGTAAGTCGGGTTTCTCCGCCTCCGGAAAGTCCGGAAAGGAGACCAATAGTGGACGGGCGTTCCCGTGCATAGGCCTTGGATGTACTAACCCTGGGGGGTTGGGAACCAAGTAAAAATCCGCTGTGTCTTTTGCTCTGTTTTTCGTTCTATTTATATTCCGCTGCGCTACTAATATTTCAAGTCTAGAACGAACGAAAGCATTACGAAGATTTCCGAAAAAGTTTTAACGATCGATATTCACCCCGCCCCCCTCTATCGACGGCACCGGTCCTACACTACACGTATTAAATATATTATTATTATCATGTGTTACCGGTCATAACTACCTGTCAGCTTTCCTACCTTGGGAGGAGGCATTTGAAACTGTCGCCACATGTATTAAGTGTTTCATTATCATCGCTAATAGTAAGCCTCCCCCAATCTATCCTCTCTTTCCCGAGTTGATATCGGGGCTTTGTTCTCCTGAGCTGATCTCGGACACTTCTCTCCTGAGTTGGTCTCGGGGACCTTTCCCCCAAGCTGATCTCGGGCACTTCTCTCCCGAGTTGATCGGACTCTTCCTCTGAACTGGTCTCGGGCACTTCTCTCCCGAGTTGGTCTTGGGGACCCTCCTCCCGAGCTGGTCTCAGGCACTTCTCTCCTGAGTTGGTCTTGGGGACTCTTCCCCCGAGCTAGTCTTGAGAACTTCTCTCCAGAGTTAGTCTCGGGCAATTCTCTCCCGAGTTGGTCTCGAGGACTCTCCTCCCGAGCTAGTCTTGGGCACTTCTCTCTCATGTTGGCTATGACACGTAATTTTCTCGAGCCATGTATTCACCACAAGCTACTCACCCCCGATCAATAAGTTTGGTAAAATCATATTAATATATTGATCCAATGGAGACCAATGAGATGAAGAGATGAGCTAACTCTACAAAATATTCATGATGATCTCTTTCTTGATGGTTCTTCTGAGAGGTCAGAATTCTGACATGTTGATAATCATCGGCTCGACTTTTGTTGAGCAGAGCAACCCAAAGACTAACAAATATCTTCAATGCCAATAACCAAAAGGATTGAAAAGAGATTAGAAGGGTCTGCACCATTATAATTGCTAGCACTTTTCTATGATGTACATCATTCGAAAATTGACGCTAGAGAAACTAACTTTCTTTGTAACCGTCTTGTTGCATTTAAGCTCGTGCGAAGTTTGGGTTGAGCATAGTCTTATGTCCGCCTAGTTGACTTGACTTAGCTAGACATGACTCGGGCTGACTCACCTTGAGTTCAAATGCCTCATTGAGTTGACTTGACTTAATTAAGTCGGACATATGCTGGATGATCCTATCTCGAAGCGAGGTGGCGATCCCACGGGCCGGACGGTCTCCCGGGTGGCACGAGCGAATGAGATGGCTGCGAGCTGGCAGCGAGCTGGCAGCGCTCCAGCGTGGCTCTACAACACAGTGACCGTTAGTAAACCCACCGGGGGTTTCCCCGGTCAGGCACTCCGATGGTCAAGTTAGTATCCGCAGGCATAATAGTGGAACTGAATTGAAATGAGGCAAGAGGTAAGAAAGCTTGCGCGCGCATACCTACGGTAAGGGGAGTGTGAAGCTTATATAACCGGGGGAGCTGACAACTCTTGTCCGTATTGACGAGAAAAGAGCATGGTAGATGTCAGCTCATAGGGAGCACTTAAAAGCGGCGCGGCATGGCGCGGGGTGCTCGAGCAGTACAAGGGTACTAGATGGGTGGGCTGACCGCGAGAAGCGTCAGGGATAAGTAAGGTGCGCAGAACCCCGTTAGCAGGGTCGTACGCTGGATGTGATGATATAGGGGGGTAGGGGCGAGATAGCCCGTACCCCGGGAGCCGACTGGCAGGTCCGAGTGCTGGGGACCAAGTCGGGTAATGGCCAGTGAGCGTGAGCAGCCACGCGTCCGACTGGTAGAATGGAAGTGCAGGGTACGCCCTGAGTCGGGGGTTTGCCGAGTGGTGTCTGTCTGATTATGTTAGGTAGCCAGTCCTTATGATGACATTGGATCGTGGACCGTCGCACGTCCGACTGTGGCGCGCGACCTAGCTCGAGGTCGGGGAGGGGGCAAGCAGTGTGGGTAACCAAGCGTTCGGTTGGTCGAATGACCGGTGGTTAGCCCGACCGCTTTCATCGGTGGTCAGCTGGACGCTGCCCCCCCCCCCCCCCCCCGGGGGCTTCTGGGCTCGAGAACCCACCCGGGGATACCGCTGCTGACCTGTCTATTAAACCTACTCGGTGCCTGGCTGGCTGGCTGGCCCGGCCTATGAACCTACCCGTAGGCAAGGCCGGGATCATAAGCGTCCCCCTTGAGTCTAGTCGAAGGAGGCGACGAGTCCGACTGACTGGACCATCGCCCGTTGAAGTAAGCTTGGCGCGCCGGGACGTCTTGGTCCCCTCTCGGGGCCTGTTGGCAAACTTGTCAGTGCCTAGGGATCCCGGTCGGCCAGTGATGTCACGCCATTTGTCTTTTCCCTTTTTGCGGCTAGGTATCTCCGAGCAGGTCGAAATATCCGACATTAATGCTCTTGGCTGAGGGTTGCTCCACGTGTCTCCTCCCCATTCCTTCTTCGACCAGTAAGGTGCTTGCGGTTTGTCGAGGCGCTTCGTTTCCTGGGCCCCTCTAGGCTTGATCAGACGGATGTTACGGACTGCCGCCTCTGCCGTGGCCCACCATCGGGCTGTTTTGATGGCCTGTGTAACTAAATAAATTCTTCCCTTTTCACTTTTTACACCGGTGTGCTGTGTTTTCCCTCTGGCTAGGGTTGCGGCAGCACCTTTGTGGCCCAGCCTTCTTTTCCGACGATCTCCTCACGGGTTAGGTTCCCTTTCTTGTTCCGTTCCGCATGGCTTCTTCGTCTCACGACCAAGCTCCCTGGTATGTGATAAGTACTATTTTGTTGATCATTTCAGGTTCTTAAATCCATGTTTGACCCATATTTTAATTACTTGCTTATACTGAATTTATCCTAGGTTCTATGAATTAATTTTATTTTGGGCTTTATTGTAAATCTTTATACATTTGAAATATTTTGGCACTAAATTGTTAATCTACTTTTATAGGCTTGGAAGGATCATGGACCTAGGTCATGTTGGGTCAAACTTGAGTCAGAAGTAGATTCGGATCAAGTGATCAAGCATCAGACTAATATGGGTCGTCCGATTCAAAAACGGCTAGATATGAGCCATCTGAGAACTTTTGATGCAATCCAAGCTAGGGTTAAAGCTAATCAAGCACTCATGTCAAGATCTGAAGGTTTCATCCAAATCAGAGATCATTCAGCCGTTGGATCAAGCTCAGGAGGATCTAGACCGTCCATTCAAAGATCGGGTAGATCTGAGCCATCCGTTGCAAATCTGGAAGATCCAAGTTACTGAGAGGCAGATCCTAACCCTTGATCAAGATCTGGAAGGTTTGATGCAGATCGGATGAGATTCAACCGTTGGATGGAGCAAGGAAAATCTCAGTCGTCCAATGCTAACTGATATAACAGCTTCTTCCCCGATCAGATCCGTTGTCGCATCTTTGCCGCAGTTTCCAGTTCTTCGCGTTTTCTTCACTGTTCTTCTTCAGTTCTTCTCATCCGATCGCGCGACCGCTTCGACTTCAACCTTGGATCAAGCTCTAGATCGTCGGGATGATGTTTCCATGAAGATTTCAGCTCAATTTCACCACTGAACAGAGCAAAGTGAGGGTTTCATCAGCTCTGCGATCCGACTGATCGGATCTCGATTTTGTGCCATTTTTCATCCACCTGAGCAAGTCGGAGGGTTCTCTAGATTGCTCTGATCATCCCCAAGTCATCACCGCAATCCCACACAGCGAGATCAAGGAGATCGGATGGATTTTTCAGCCGGGAGAAGAGTTTGAGTTGAATCGATCGTGGAGTCAGATTTTCCAGCGATTTGTCAAGCTATGGGGTTCGTGGCTTACTCTTGTGTGACAGCAAGAAGTCCTTGAGCTAAGGAAGGGATCGAAGCTTAGTTTTCTTAGTGAATTTTCATTTCCGAGCAGTAGTTTCAATTTCTGCATTCTTTTACAGTTTTTGAACTTGTATCAGCGAAACTTGGTTTGTCTGAATCATTTCTGCATTCATTAGTTTTCAATTATGCCTTCTTATTAGATAGTTTGCTTGTGTAGTGAACGATTGCATTTAATTTCAGTTTTGCTTCGCAATCCAGTTTAATTCTGCGTATCAACTTCAATTCTGCGTATCAGCTCTCGTATCTGAATAGTGTATCAGTGAACTCAGATTTTCTGAATTGTTCATGCATTTATTGTTCTGAAATTTCGCAAACGTTTGAAATTTTCTATTTTCTGAAATTTTATAATAATTTCGAAAACTTCCCATCTTTGGAAACTTTCCAATTTTGGAAAATTTTCTATTTTAGAAATTTTCCAATTTTGGAAATATGTAAGTTTTCTTTATACCGGAAACTTACAATTATTCTGAAAACCTCTTTTTGAAATCTCGCAATTTTGGGCACTTTCTTTTAAGAAGGTCTAGACAAATTCATGGACAGTTAATTGACAATTAGATTTGAATTGGTTTTTAAGTTGACAACAAAATTCTTTATTTTGGATTGAGCCTCGGGGAGCCGTCCAATTTAAAGCTAGTTGTTGTAATTTAATTTTCCAATTTTTAATTGAAATTGTCATGTTTGATTTGGATTGAGCCTCGGGGAGCCGTCCAATTGGATTTACGACAAATTATTTTTCTCTGGGTATCTGAGCCTCGGGGAGCCACCCTTAGAAAACGATTTGTTGTAATTAATTAAATCCATGAATAAAATATGTTTTAAGAGGTAATGCTCTTACATATTGTTGTCTCCAAAATTAATTAGGAAAATGGTTTCCTATAGAGTTTCTTAAATGAGATTTTCATGAAAATAATATGTGGTTGAATTAAGGGAATTATCTCTTAATTTAATAAGTTTTGATTTAGAGAAATCAAAGTCTTGAACATATTATTTCCAAAATTGATTATGACAATTTAGGAAATTGTTTCCCAAAACAATTCCTTTATTAAAGTATGAGATTAGAATTAGGAAATCCGGTTCCTAATTCAATTAATGAGACTTGATAACTTAAGTCACATACATACTTTATTGAGGAAAACGTTAGTCATGACATATGTCATGAATGTGCTTAGAAAAAATGAGACCCAAAACCCCTTACAAAATATTAAGGCCAACACCTTCCATTAATATGGTTAGAATCGGAGTTTTGTTTCTCGTTTGGGTTGATGGACACATCCATGCCCAGCTTGAACCTCAACATGTTCAAACCATGGAATTAGTTTATGAATAATATAGTTGGAGTCAGAGGTCAATCCTTAGTTTTGGTTGTTGGACACATCTAAGCCTAACTAAACGGTTGAATGAGCTCCAACCATATTAAAACTATTTCTTGATTAATGGGTCAGCCTTAAGCTTGGAGCATCGATTTGTTGTGCCACAGCCAAGGTCGATGTAAAGAGAGGTGCAGTTGGGTGCTATGTAAAATGTTACATACTTGTTAATGAGTTAACAACCCAATGATTTATGCAAACATTCAATTAGTTGATAGCATAAAGTGATAGTTACATATATGTGATATGTAATTGGTGTAATTACCTACCTTCATAGCTAAAGAAAAACTTGATGGCCACAGTCATGGTTGTTCTTATCTATGGTTGGATATCAACCTATTTGGAGATGTTCCTACGATCTCCCGAATTGATAATAAGGGTTACTCAATTCGTAAAATAAATAGGATTTAATTTATGTATGATGATACATTCTTTAATCATTCTTCTCACATAATCTCAATTTGTATTTCTAGGATAATCACTCGATCATGTCTTCCCTAAACTTGCGTTCCATTTTGGACACCAATAAACTGACTGGGCCGAACTTCATGGACTGGCTTCAAACCTGAGGATAGTCTTCAAGGCAAAGAAGCTTGCTAATGTCCTTGAAGATCAACTTCCCAACCGTCCTCCCGAAAGTGCAACTCCAGACCAGTTTCCTGAGTTGCTCAACCTGCTGAAGACTTTAGAGCCTTCTGAGAAGCAGGATCTAAAGACGGTACTGTTAGTTGGTTCCTCGAAGAAAGGTTCTAAGAGGAAGGCCAAAGAACAGAATAAGGGAAACGAGAAAAAGGCCAAAAAGACTGAAAATACCCTAAAAGGCACTTGCCATCACTGTGGCAAGGAGGGTCACTTGCGAAGAAACTGCAAGATTTATCTTGAGTCCTTGAAAGAGAAGGCATCCGATGCCCCATCCTCTTCAAGTATCTTCGTTATTGAATGTCACTCTATTTCCTCAAACACTTGGGTACATGATACTGGGTGTAGCTCACATATATGTAATGACATACTGGGGCTAAGGAATAGAAGAAGACTCGTCAAAGGAGAAGCGAATTTGCGAGTTGGAAACGGAGCAAAGATTGCTGTTGTTGCCATCGGAACATATTTGCTAAAGCTCCCCACTGGACGTGTCTTAGAATTGGATAATTGTTATTT
Organism: Boesenbergia rotunda; assembly: GCA_024364735.1. NCBI lineage: Eukaryota > Viridiplantae > Streptophyta > Magnoliopsida > Zingiberales > Zingiberaceae > Boesenbergia > Boesenbergia rotunda. The sequence continues at coordinate 533,432 of JAGFNQ010006328.1, read as the reverse complement.
CGTTCCTTCGTTAATAAAGAACATTGTATCCATTTCATGCTTGAATGAAAAGGGTTATCATTTTACTTTTAGTAACAATTGTTGTTACATAACTTTAAATGACGTTCTTTATGGGAATGGAACTTTGTGCAATGGCATCTACACGTTAGATTTATCCAGTGACGTTTTCAATATCGAAGTTAGCAACAAACGTGCTAGAATAGATAATCGAATAGACTCCTACACTTGGCATTGCCGTCTTGGCCATGTAAGTAAGAAACGCATGACCGAATTACACCGATGTGGAATTCTGGAATCATTTGAACCCGGTTCATTTGATACATGCGAATCATGCTTAAAAGGCAAGATGACCAAATTACCCTTTTCCGGAAAAGGTAATCCAGTGGGAGAATTGCTTGGTCTAATACATACTGATGTATGTGGACCAATGTCAACTCTTGCACAAGGAGGCTATAGCTATTTCATCACCTTCATCGATGATCACTCACGATTCGGGTATGTGTTCTCGATGAAACACAAATCTGAAGCTTTTGAGAAATTCAAAGAGTTCAAAAATGAAGTAGAGAAACAGCTTGGCAAAAGTATTAAGATACTTCGATCCGATCGGGGTGGTGAATACTTAAGTCAAGAGTTTCAAGATTATCTTAGGGACAATGGGATACTGTCCCAATGGACTCCGCCGTATACACCACAGCATAATGGTGTATTTGAGAGGCGCAACCGAACCTTGATGGACATGGTTAGGTCGATGATGAATCATGCAACTCTTCCAAAATCCTTTTGGGGCTATGTACTTAAGATAGCTGTTTACTTGCTAAACAGAGTCCCGACCAAGGTAATCTCTACTACTCCATATGAGATATGGAATAGTAAGAAACCTCACTTAACTCACCTTAAGATATGGGGTTGTCCCGCTTATGTGAAGCGGACTGTATCAGACAAATTGGATGCTAAGTCTGATAAGTGTCTATTTATTGGATACCCTAAGGAAACGAAGGGTTACCAATTCTATCATCCCTTGGAACAAAAGGTGTTTGCTTCAAGGCATGCTGTATTTCTAGAAAAAGAGTTTCTTTTACAAGAAAACAGTGGGAGTGGCATTGAACTTGATGAAGTTCAAGAAACTCCAATAGACATTACAGAGACACCAAGTCTAGACCCACAGCCGATAACTCATAGTGATGAGCTATCAGTTGAACCTAACACAACACCACCTCTTCGTAGATCTGATAGGACACGCAATATTCCAGAGAGATATGGATTTCTCATAAGCGAATCGAACGACGTGTTACTCATAGGCGATGACGAACCTATCAGTTATGAAGATGTTCTGAGATGTTCAGAAAGGGATAAATGGCTTGAAGCCATGAAGTCGGAAATGGATTCCATGTACGAAAACCAAGTATGGGACTTGGTTAACCCACCTGAAGGGATTAAGCCCATAGGGCGCAAGTGGGTTTTCAAGAAGAAAACCGACATGGAAGGTAATGTTGTTACCTTTAAGGCTAGATTAGTGGCAAAAGGATATCGTCAGAAGCAAGGAATTGATTATGACGAAACCTATTCGCCAGTAGCTATGCTTAAATCCATTCGGATGCTCCTAGCCATAGCAGCTCATTATGATTATGAGATATGGCAAATGGATGTGAAAATAGCTTTCCTTAACGGAAACCTGCTTGAGGATGTATACATGATACAACCTGAAGGTTTCACATCGGTTGATAAAACCAAAGTATGCAAGCTTCGACGATCCATATATGGACTGAAGCAAGCATCTAGGAGCTGGAACATCCGTTTTGATGAGACAATCAAAGAGTTTGATTTCTCACAAAATCCTGACGAACCTTATGTGTACAAGAAGGTTAGTGGGAGTGCAGTCGTATTCCTAGTATTATATGTCGATGACATATTACTTATAGGAAACGATGTATCAGTCTTACAGACAGTTAAGATTTGGTTGTCCAAAACTTTCTCCATGAAAGACCTGGGAGAAGCAACCTATATCCTTGGGATAAGAATCTATAGAGATAGATCAAAACGGTTGCTTGGTCTTTCGCAGTCTACATATATAGACCGAGTGCTAAAAGGGTTTAGCATGTTGGAATCCAAGAAAGGTTACCTTCCCATCAGGCATGGGATCAACCTTTCAAAGTCTATGTGTCCGCGCACAGAAGACGAGAGGATTTGCATGAACAAGATTCCCTATGCATCCACAATAGGATCTATCATGTATGCTATGTTATGTACTAGGCCCGATGTATCATATGCTTTGAGCGTCACAAGCAGATACCAGTCGGATCCAGGAATGGATCATTGGGCGGCTGTCAAGACAATCCTTAAGTACTTAAGAAGAACTAAGGATGTGTTTCTAATATATGGAGAAGGAGATATGGTAATACGTGGGTATACAGATGCCAGTTTCCAGACAGATAAGGATGACTCCAAATCTTAGTCTGGATACGTATTTACTTTGAATGGAGGCAAAATAAGTTGGAAAATTCCAAACAAGACACCGTACCGGATTTTACCACCGGAAGCAGTTTGGATCAAGAAGTTTGTCTCGAAACTTGATGAGGTTCCAACCATTGATGAAGCAGTGCCGGTTTACTGTGACAACAATGGAGCTATTGCACAAGCAAAGGAACCAAGGTCTCATCAGCGATCCAAACACATGCTTCGCCGCTATCATCTGATCAGAGAGATTATAAGTAGGAATGACATACAAATTAAGAAAATTCCCACTGAAAGGAATTTAGCGGATCCTTTAACTAAGGCCTTGCCTCAGAACAAGTTTGAGGGTCATGTTAGAGCCTGTGGTATTGGATACCGAAGCGATTGGCATTAGGCCAAGTGGGAGTTTGTTAGTGATATGAGAGAAGTGTCCTAAGGCAATCGCCTTATGATTGTAAACATTTATTTTAATAAATGATAATTCACTATTTGAGTATACATGTTTGTGTATTTGATTGGGATCTTAAACTCATCTACTGAATGTCCGCAATACAACTCACAGCATAAGAGAATTTGTGATGGGATCACAACTAGTGATTATCTCTAAATGCGTAAATGTGATGTATTGAAAATATCCCTAGTCGATGAATTGATAAAAACGGACACTATCAATTCTGTTGAGACTAGCATGGGTTATTCTCTAATCAGCTGATTCTCACTGGCTGGTGACATTGGGATGTCCGGAGATAAACATGGATGCTAGTTAAGGGAACTAGTTCATTGGAGTGACTAGCTGTAAGACTTCATATGGAATCTATATATAGAAATGTCAATGAAGTCTTACTGCAGCTTAAGTGCGATGTTCCTTTGACTTGCGGTGTTCAAGTCATCTTGGTCATGAAGACTTATACTTTAACATCTTAAGCAAGCATCTCCAAGGAGGTGTGGACCCAGGATGATTGGGTATAAGCCGAAGTACCCGAAGATGTTTGAACAGCCTATAAAGGATTCACCACTCCTTGCGAGGAGATGTATACCCAGGTCTATCGTCGGATTGTTACTCGAAACCTCTGGCCAGAGTATATCATGTTTAGAGTGCAAGTCTCTAAAATACATGAGAGTAATTAGATATCCAAAGGACGAGAAAGATACTACTTGGGCTAGGTGTGACGTAGTCAGTCTAGTGGGGAGTGACACAAACAGACCATGTCCTGAACCAAGTGGGTATAAGGTGGTGAAGGGAATGGGGCACGATTCATTAGAGCTGCTGAAGGGTTTCAGGATAATTTCTTCTGAGGTCAAACCGTTGATCTTTCGATTAATTGGGGATCATGATGTACTACTAGGTGTCACTCATGATCGTTCTATAATTAGTTAATTATAGACGGCCAACATAAATCGAAAGCCTATTTAGTCACACGCACTACGAGTAATCCGAGGGATTTAAAACGAGTTGAAAATTGGATTTTCCGATCAAGAGAAATAAGTCGAATCTGAGTTAGTCAGAGGCGCAATGGAAGCTAAAAATGGCTAAGTCTTTTGAAGGCTTTTTGGGCGAATTAAATGAATTTAATTCGCGGCGGTTCGGGTTGGTTTGGCCGGCCAAAGAGGGTGCCAAAACCCCCTTTGGTGGCCGGCCACAATAAGAGGAGAAAACCAATTAATTTTGGTTTAATTAATAAAATAAATCTAGTGCGATTTGTTTTATAAATTATGGATAAATAAATTTGTATAAAGAAATTTATATAAATAAAATTTATAGAAATTTATTCTTTTATGGAAGATTAAAATAATCCATGAATTGGTTTATTTTAATTTTATAAAATCAATTATGAATTGATTTTTTCATAATAAGAAAGTTTATAAATTTCTTATAAAAAATTTATTCCATAATTTAAAGAGAAGAAGAATTAGTTTTATTATAAATTAGTTTATAATAAAGACTCGGTTTAAATGGAATAATTAATAAGAAAATTTATAAGATAAATATCTTATAACTAATTCCGTTAATTCCGTTAATTCGGTTTAGAGGGAGACTTAGCAAAGGAGTTGCTACTATATAAAGGAACCAAAGGCTAGCCCTTAATTCCAATCAAGAGATTAATTATTCTCTCCCTCTCTCTCTTAATCTCTTCTCTTCTTCCCTCTCTTGCCTAGGGCCGGCGCCCACCCTAGAGGATTAGGGCCGGCGCACAAAGGACTCCTTGGAGGAGGCCGTGAGCTTCAAGAAGAAGAAGGAGAACCCGAACACGAAGAAGAAGAAGCGGATAGCGACTCCTCTCTTCTCGGAATTCGATTCCGTTACTTCGTTGGTTAGTTTCCTATCTTTCCTCTCTTGTTCATCTAGTTGTGCCTTCCAAGAATCTAGTAGTTCTCGTTGGCACAAAACTCGTGACTTTGCGAAGTCATCCCGAAGAGAACTCGGCGTGGACGCGAATAGAGGCGGAGCTTCCAAGGGACGCTACGGTTGGATCTCGTCCCTTACTTCGAGTTACGAGAGATACTTGGTAAATTTGTTTACTTTTCCGCAAAGTTTTATTTTATGATTATGTCAACACAATGTAAGGTTGCATGCTAGATACGAAGTTAAAATAATTTAGGAAATTATTTTATGCAAATTCTTCCGCTGCACGTAAAAATTTAAAATTTTACGAACTCGTATCCTTGTCAACATGCACCCGGTCCCAACAGCAACAACAAGGACTGAACAATGAAAAAGCTTCTAATTGCAGAATCGAATTTTCAGAACTGCCTTCACACTGAAATGCAGACCATCAACAAGCTAAATCGATACACTAATCTAATTTCAGAACAGACCTAAAAGAATTAACACTTCACCTGAATCAAATTCAGCATCCACAAATTGAGAATTGCAGAAATAAGATGAATTGCAGTAATGAAAACTAAATTGCAGATATGGAAATGCTTCAAATCAGTTAATTCAGAAATGCAGAAATCAAGTGCTATTTAGATTGAACAAGCTGTAATGAAACTTCAGGCAATAACTAAGAATCATTGGATACAGAATTCAAAGACATTAAACTGAGAATTGCAAGAATTTCAGTGGACTGGCAGAATTCAAAGCTGAACTACAGAAATGGAATTCAGAAATGCAGGGGTGATGACTGCAGAAATGAAACTTAAAACCAAAAGCAAAGCAAACGAGCAACCAAAACGAATGTGCAAAACCAATGTTCAGAAAATATTAAGAAGAACTAATGTAACTGAACATCAAATTCAGAAACAGGAAACTGAAAATGTGCAGATCCCAACTTGATACGCAACTGAAATGAAGCATGAACTGATACGCAACATTTAAACTATGAAATAAATGGAATTAGAAGAAATTGTTCACTAACAAGCTTCCTTACTGATTACCTTGCCGAATGAAAGCTAATTAAACGCTAGAACAATTCAGAAATGAAACATACAGCAGATGATACGAAACAGAACAGAATTCAGAGCAGAATTGAAATTACAGCTACAAACAAGAAGAAATGACATAAAAACTAAGCCTCGACCATTCCTTGTCTCAAGACCACCTTGTTCGTCACGCAAGGGCAAGCCAAGAACCCCTTCAACTCGCAAATCAGTGGAAAATTGGCTCAAACTTCAGATCTGCTCACATATTGCACACTGCTGTAAATCCAATTCGATCCACTAGATCTCGCGATGTACAGATGCTACGAAGATTTGGTGTTGATAAGAAGCTATCAGAAAACCCTTCAGACAACTCCGATTGAAGAGATCGGCACACAATCGCGATCAAGTCGATCAAATAACAGAAACTGATGAAACCCTCACTCAGCCCCTGTTCCGATGCAAATCAGTGATTAAATCTCCATTGAAGCCTCTTCCAAGGATCCAGATCTTGCTCCAAGGTGCTAATCGAGTTGGCCACGCCTTCAGATGGAAGAAAACTACGAGCAAAACGAAGAACAATGGAAGAAACGCGAAGAACTAAGCTACGGCTGGCGAAGACGCGACAACAGATCTGAATAGGGGAATCTGTTTTTGTAGTTAAAACATTGGACGGCTCAGATTAATTCTGCTTCATCCAACGGTTGATCTTCGTCCGATTTGACTCAAATTTTCCAGATCTTGATCAGAGGTCAGGATCATCCTCGGGGTAGCTCGGATCTGCCAGATCTCCAATGGATGGTTCAGATCACCTTGATCCTTGAATGTATGGTCTAGATCCCTCTGATCACGATCCAACGGCCAGATGATCTCCGATTGAGCTGAAACCTTCAGATCTTGATCTGATCGCTAGATTAGCCTTAAACCCAACTCGAATTGATCAGAAGTTCTCAAATAGTTTAGATCTAACCATCTTTGCATCGGACGGTCCAAATTAGTTGACGCTTGATTCCTTTGATCTGGTCCACTTTTGACTCAACCTTGACCCATCATGACCTAGGTCCCTGATCACTTGAAGCCTACAAAAGTAGATCAAAAATTTAGTGACAAAACAGCTCAAATATAACCAAATTTGCAATTAGGTCCAAAAAGGATACAAATCCTAGAACCTAGGGTAAATCCACAATTACACAAGTAAAATATGGGTCAAACACGGATTTAAACATATAAAATGATCAACAAAATGACACTTATCAACTCCCCCACACTTAAGCTTGAGTGTCTCGCGAAAAGTACTAAATATGTATCCCCTAGCTTTTTCTCAAACATAAGTAGAATCAATTGAAAAGAAATTACCTAGGGTTGTTAATTCTCAAAAATCTAAGCTCTATAGATTAGTATCTTGTCCTTAAATCAACAACTGAGTAATTTCAACTTTCATGATTCATTGAGATGAATTTCACTCACTAATCCTCTCAAGGGAAATTGTTAGTGGCTCTCTTCCTAAGTTCTAAGTACATGATGAAAATGGAGCTCACTCATACACACATGCTTCTTGCACTACCATAGGCTTGCTTATTATCTACTCACCACCATTATTTATGATTAGAATCAATCATCCATAAAAGTTTATTCAAAATTGAAAGACATATGAAATGGTAGAAATGAAATAAAAGCCAAGTAAATAGCAAATTTGAATGAGTGGAGGACTTGGATGTTCAAGGATATTCTTGATACCCTTTGCCCTCCTTTCAATCCATATAATGAAGTCCAAAGTGGGATGAAATGAGGCTTTGACATTGCCCTTCAAAAATCTTATGAAAAGAATTCAACTCCTTTGTGCCAATTTTTTTCCTTGCGTGCCAATTTTGCTCTTCTCTTTTCTTTTCTGTTTTTTTCCTTCTTTCCTCTACTGACATCAGAATGTAATAGATCAAAGCTCTGATTCGGATAAGAATATCTCCACTGATTTCATGGTGCCAACAATCCAATGTGTGCCAACTTTGTTCCTTTTGTTTTTCTCAAACTGTTTTTTTTCTCTAAACTGTTTTTTTCTCTCTTTTTCTTCCAGCTGCTTATTTCCTGATTTTTTTGTAGCCTCTCTTTATTCATTCATGGTGTGATCAGCTTCCAAACTTCTCCCAGATTTAGAGCACTCAAGTGAAACCGAATTCAGAATTCTTCTTCACTGTTTTTTTTTCTTTCAAACTGTTTTTCCTTTTCTGATTTTTGTTGGCAGCTAAATCTTGTTTATTTGGACAGCTCCACACTTATTGACACATTCATACAACCAATATCTTGATTAACAGTCTCGGAAAACCAGCTTTAATCCCAAGTTGATACCAAAGTGATTGTATGGAAACACAATCTCAATCCTTCCAAACATTCTAATCTGATTTTTTTTTCTTTGCAGCTTCAACAACAGCTCCTTACAGGTTTTCAACTTATTTCAAACTCAGCTTTTCAGCTTCAGATTTCAACAGCTGCCCTTGCAATTCGGTGCAAAATTTCTAGCTCAAGTCAGTCCAACTACACTTCATTTCTAATCTACACAGAATTTTTTTTTCTCTGTTTAAGCACAGATTTCCTGCGTTGATTCCATATTATACAGCTTCAAATCAGTTTATAACAAAATGTTGCTGAGCTTTCCTTCCTTAATTCCAACTTGATCCAAACCCTTTTGTGCTACAAACTCCATTGATTCAACTTCTTTCCATAGCACAGTTTTTTTTCTGTTGTTTTTTTTTTTCGTGTGCCATTTCTTCCCATTGCAGATTTTTTTTTCATTGTATTGTATTTGTTTTCCTTGGATCTTTAAATAATGAGCAAGAATCTAGATGCTTCAATTGTTGTCTTCCTTAACTACTTCTTCTTGCTTGATCTTGATACCAAACTCAACTTAATTGGCACATGATAAATTTTTTTTTTTAAAAGAAGCGCATCCTTGATAAAACTTGATTCCAAATCACTAACGACTCCCCCACACTTAATCTTTTGTCCGTCTAGGGCAAAATAGCATCAAAGAACATCCCCAAACAAACAAGTCCCTAGAAAAATGAAGTTAAGAGTAATATGAAGATTAGGTAAGGAAAATGAGAAATATGAAGTGATACAAGGGATTTTTATGAAAATTGATATGAGATAAGAAACAAAATGATACACCTCTATAAATGTGATCCAATCATCGAAATATGGTTTTGAAAGAACCTAAGCAAGTTCTAGAGTACAATCACATGTATGTGTCACAAAATAAGCTAATCCTCACAAGGTAAAAATAATTCATCTCAAGTCCTCAATCAAGAATCCATGGCCAAGTAGTACTCAAGCATCCAAGATTTCATCCATGAACTCAAACCCTAAAGTTTTAACAACCAAATTTAATTTGTTTTCAAAAGACTCCAAAATGTTATCAAGACAACTAGAGGGATACATTTATTCCTACTCATGAAGAAAAAGTGCCAAAAGACATAAAATGGTATTTACAATGTCTCCTATTTATTCTTCTACTCTACTCACGCATTTATTAGCAAGAATTCTTTTTAAAAGAAAATTCTACTTCTAAAGAACATAAAAATGAATAAGGCAATGAAAGAAAATACAAGAAAGAATAAGCTCTCCTTTATTTCTGGTCGTCAGAGTCTATCAAGAAATAGCCTCCATCTTGGTAGTGGAGGGGTAGGGGTAGCTGAAAATATTTCCTTCATCTGCTCAATTTTATTTTGCATTACTCCCCCACACATAAACTTTACAACAAAATGCTCAGGTGGCCGAAGTTGATTTAAGTACAAGAGCCACTTAATAGGGAGGGTAAGATCACCTCCTCCCTCTTTATTCTTTTTGGAAAACCATCCAGGTGGTTGAAGACTGTCTAGATGGAGTACCCACTCAAGAAATCTCTGGGACCCTGCAAAAATATGTAAAACCTTTTTCAAGCGTGCAGGGTAAGAAAGAAGTGCAATATCATCAATCACTACATAAAATGTATTTAAAAATGCATCGCATCCAATAAAGTCAATTTTTGGTACCTCAATAAATTTTTCACAAGCATATTCTACATGAGGTATATCAAGAAATGTTTCACAGTCAATAAAGTCAATCTCAGGTATCTCCAGAAGTTTTTCACATTCAATTTCAGCATAAGAAATAACAAAGATTCTTCACAATAAACAACTTCAAATTCAGGCTCTTCTAAAAATTTTTCACAATCAATTCTAGCATAATCTGTCTCAAGAATATCATAGCCATGAATAAAATCAAGCCTGGGTGCCTCTGAAAAATTTTCATAATTAATTTTCACAAATGATGTATCAAGACATTCTTCACATGCAAATCTAGACATCTCCCTGAAATTTTCTAAAGGAAAAGAAGAAATACTTACCTGATCGTGATGAAAATGTCTATTGGTTCTACAAGAAATACCTCCAACTCTGGCTCAAATTCTGGTAGACATTCATCTGGAATAGGTGATCCTTGGGTACTTGCTCCCATCATGTAAGTCCCTACACTTTCTGAAAATGGTGGTGGTCCCTGGGGCTCTGTGCAATCCCCTACACCTGTAGAATAATCTCCTGCGCATGCCTCCTTAGCAATACCTGTAACAACCTTATTAAAAAGATTAGGGCTATCAAGAACAATATCATCACAAAATAGAAAACAAGAAAAATCAGGTAAAGCTTCCTTTGAAATCAACTCTCCTCCCACTATGTCAAATACACCATCATCATCAATAAACTGTGCCTCAACAGTCTCATCTGCGGTGTCCATGCTCAGAATAGAGTGATTTCCCTTAGGGTCCTTCATGGCATCGAAAATGCTAAACCGGACTACTGTGTCTCACAACTCCATCGAAAGTGTGCCAGCAAATACATCAATTTTGGTTCTAGCAGTCTTCAGAAAAGGCCTTCCAAGGATAAGTGGGGATCTACGTGCAAGATACTTTCCGTCCATGGCTAGAATGTAGAAGTCCGCCGGGAAAATTTGTTGGTGCAGGAAGCACCAGATCGAACCTTGTTTGGATATTGGCAAAGGATTCAAAGTTAAGGGTTATTTGTTGTCTAACAATGCTGCTTGAGAGTGCAGGAAACAAAGTCTAGCGAAGGGTGCTAGATGACGAGGGCTGTCAGGAAACCAAGTTGGCGAAGGGTTATGGGGAAAAAGTCAAGGAAGGATGCTAGGACTGACGATGGGCTGTCAGGAAACCAAGTCCTGGCGAAGGGTGCTGGCGAAAAAGTCCTGCGAAGGCCTAGGCGAAAACCAAGTCCTAGCGAAGGGCTGCTGGGCGAAACTCAAGACCTGGCGAAGGGCTGCTGGGCAAAAACCAAGTCCTAGCGAAGGGCTGCTGGGCGAAACTCAAGACCTGGCGAAGGGCTGCCGGGCAAAAGTCCAACTGGAGGATCCGGTTGGCACCAGGTAAATTCTCCCGAGAGGAGTAGGTGAGGACGCGTTCCCCTTGAGGGAACATTAGGCGTCGGTTCGACCTAGGGCTCCATTTTGGAGACCAAAGTCAGAACCAAGACAGCTAAGGCTGTATAAAATAATAATATAATTGTTATTTGGACTAACCCTGGATGCAGGATCGAAGGACTGAGTATCTGCAGCTCAGAGAGCCTCGAAGGAGTGAGGCAGAAGCTGAGCAGGGCGCCCCCAAGGTCAACCCAAGTATGTAACAACCTCGACGCGTTTTCGCCCTGCTTGTCGCGGGCGCCCCGCGTGTCGCGGGCGCCCCCACTGCCAGCTGTCGAAGCGCATCCCTGCGAAGCCGAAGAGATGAGGCCTTTGACCGGTCAAGCCGGGCGCCCCGAGTCCTCCGGGCGCCCCGGTCAAACCGGATCCCGAGGATAATGGGATCAGACGGCGACCGAGCTACAGCTGGATCGGCTGCCACGTGGGGGGCGCCCCCGTCGACCAGGGCGCCCCTAGGCCCTATATAAAGGGCCCTCGACCTCCTTCTTCAAAGCATCAATTTTTCGGACACTTCCACGCTCTTCTGCTCTCGTGCTTTGCTCCAGATACTGCCCAACTCGAGCCGACGACGTCCCGCTGCCCCGAAATCTTCGATCTACTCCGGACGTCGGTAAAAGAAGAGCATAATTCTTATTATATAAAGTTTACTGCACTTATTCTGTATTCAATAATTGTAAACTGGTTTACGAACTTATATTGCCCACAGAAAACGGTCAACGACCGTGGGCCTTGGAGTAGGAGTCGACACAGGCTCCGAACCAAGTAAAACGACCGTGTTAGCATTGTTTTTGTGTCTTATTTCCGCTGCGCACTTACTCTTTTTAAATCCGAACGATTTGCGACATTCACCCCCCCTCTCTCGCATTTTTCGATCCAACAAAATCAACTCTTTCACTTTAACCAAAACATCTTCAATAACTCCTGCCGGGCGGGTCTGACTCCGGTCTGCTAGCTGAATCACAACTCCAGTGGCCTGTAGAGGACCAATGCCAAGCATCTGGAAGACTGTCCTGGGCATGACATTAATAGAAGCTCCTAAATCAAGCATGACATCATGTAGCGTGGTGCTCCCTATCTCACAAGATACAGTAAACATCCCAGGGTCTTCACATTTCTGAGGTATGACATGGATAAGTGATGAAACATTCTTCCCCATGCTGACCAACTCATTTTCCTTAAGCTTCTTCTTGTGAATACAAAGATCTTTCAAAAATTTTGCGTACTTAGGAATCTGTTTAATCATTGTCAGCAAGGGTACATTAATTTCGACTTTACTAAAAAGTTTTACCAGCTCATTGTATTCTTTTGCTTTCTCCTCCTCCACGTGTCTTTTGGTTGGAGTTCTCCCCTGAGGAAAAGGCAAGGGAACTCTAAATTCTTCCTCTGGAACCGAAATGGGAGGGGCTGATTTTTGAGCTGCTGCCCTATTTGGAATGACTACTGTAAAATCTGTTTCGCCACTGATTTGTACTTCGTTTTCCACCAAAATTACAGGATTGCTAGATGAAGAAGTTGGGCACGGGCTAGGGGTGGTATCAATTGAATTTGGAGTGGTTTCGGCACTGATTTGGGCTGGAAGTGAAGATGCTGCCCTGTTTTCAGAAAATTCAGCTCTTGGGTCATTTTGAGTTGATGCAACCTTCCCACTCCTCAAATAAATTGCGCTAACATTTCCCTTAGGGTTCGGAACAGCTTGAGAAGGGAGTTGGCTTGATCCTTGAGCTTTACTTTGATTTATGTCACTAGCCATTTGCCCAATTTGCCTCTCAAGGTTTTGTATGGCGGCAAAAAGATTTCCTTGTTGTGTTTGTTGAATTTGGGGCTGTTGGGGCTGATAAGAAGGCTGATATTGTTGTTGGAAGGGCTGATAAGAATGCTGGAATGTTGGGGAATTTTGTTGAGAATTATACCCTTGAAAATTCTGATTTTGAAAAGAAACTTGTTGTGGTGAGGGCTGAAATTGATTAGGCTGAAATCCTTGATTTTGGGGCTGAAAACTTGGGTTCCAAGGCTGGAAATTTTGCTGCGATTGTTGAACTTGCTGCTGTGGAGGTTAATATGGCTGTGGATAACTAAGATTCCCTTGAAAGCCTTGTTGAAACCCTTGAAATGGCTGCTGGATTTGCTGATTTGGAGGCTGAAAATGCTGATTTGGGGTTGCTATTGCTGATTTTGATGCTGAGATTGTTGTGGCTGCTGGAAAGATTGTTGGGGTTGCTGAATTTGTTGTTGTGGTGGGCCTTGTTGGTAAAAAGAATTCCCGTACCTCAAATTAGGATGATCCCTCCATCCAGGGTTATAAGTAGGAGAGTATGGATTATTCTTAGCCTGAAATTGTCCCCTAACCAAAGCTGCTATTGACTCATCTTGTTGTAGGTTGGGACATGAATCTGAAGTGTGTTCCTTGCTAGAGCAGATACCACATACACTCATCACCACTTGACTTGATTGTGGAGGTACCGAAAGAGTTGAATTTTGATTTAAAATATTTAGGCCCATTTGCTTAACCGCTGATGTGAGTTCTACCAATGCACTCCTAATCTCCTTCTGATCATTAGAAACCCCTTGAACTTCATTAACCCCTCTAGTGGATAATACTCTGCTTCCAAATTGCTGAGAATTTTCTGCCATGTTTGAAATTAGCTTCCTAGATTGATGTGGTGTTTTGTTGACTAAAGCCCCTCCAGCTGCTGCATCAATCATAATCCTATCCATCTGTAATAATCCCTCATAAAAGTACTGGATGAGGAGCTGCTCACTAATCTGATGCTGGGGGCAACTGGAGCAAAGCTTGTTGAATCTCTCCCAGTAGTCATAGAGTGTCTCCCCCACTATCTGCTGAATGCCACAGATATTTTTTCTGATAATTGCTGTTCTGGAGGCTGGAAAATATTTTTCTAAGAAAGCCTTCTTCATGGAAATCCAACTAGACACATGCCCAGTAGGTAAATAGTAAAACCAGTCCTTAGCTGCTCCTGTCAAAGAGAAAGGAAAAGCCCTCAGCTTGATGTCTTCCTCTGAAATACCCTGAGGCTTCGTAGTGGAGCAAACAACATGAAACTCATACAGGTGTCTATTTGGATCTTCTCCAGATAATCCTTGAAACTTAGGCAAAAGATGGATGAGTCCAGATCTGAGCTCAAAATCTCCACCCAGCTCTGGGTAGGCAATACTGGAATACCGAAATGAAGCATCTGGTGCTGCGAGTTCTTTCATAGTCTTTTGGTGGTCTGCCATCTGATCAACTGAATAGGTAGAAATAGACTGAGTAGGAAGAATATCAAAAGCCTCTGAGACACTGAGCTGGCTCCTCCTAGCTCTGAAAGTCCTCTCAATCTCAGGGTCAAAATCCTCAAGATTACCACCTATAGACCTGGTCATAAAAACAAGAACAAATCGCAGTACAAGTATAGAGAAAGATGAAACAAGTAAAATCAAATCACAAGATATAGCAGTAAGTGCAAGAAAAATGGATCAAGAAAAATATGAAATGTGAGCACACAAGCAAAAATCAAACAACTCAACTAGTATGTTCCCCGGCAACAGTGCCAAAAATTTGATGGACCCAAAAGCTGTCACGAAAGTGGGTCTCAAATTTAGATATTTATAAGCTGGAAACCCTTTTAGCAATCAAAGAAGAAAGCCGTAGTAAAGGGGCCACATGTCGTATTTTTCCAAGGGCTAGTTCAAGTTGTTCGATTCGTGCTCGAGTTATGTGTCGTCGATGTTTTTGGGTTTCAAATAAGAAATGAGTTTGGTTTGCAAATAAAAATGACAATGCAAAGAAAAGGAAAGAAAACTTGACTGAGCAACTTAAACTAGGTAATGAAAATTAAGTACTAAACAATTATGAACTTGAACAATTAATAACAAGTACTATAGCAAATGCCTTCCAAACACTAAGTAATTGAATCAAAGTAATGCTGGCATTTAAAATTGAATCTGATGCAGAATTATAAGCAACATTTCAGAAATGAAAACTTGACACAAAGTGAAGAGTGGAAACTAGCTTGAAACGCAAGGAAAAGAAACTTATATGCCAAAAGAAACTTATACCTAGTGCCAAATCTATCACTGCCAGTTCAACCACTACACTGATCAGATTAGCTAAAAGCAAAACTATGAGTAAAATGATGTGCCAAGAAGAATTAAAGAAAGGTAGCAACAACAAGGACTGATCAATGAAAAAGCTTCTAAATGCAGAATCGAATTTTCAGAACTGCCTTCACACTGAAATGCAGACCATCAACAAGCTAAATCGATACACTAATCTAATTTCAGAACAGACCTAAAAGAATTAACACTTCACCTGAATCAAATTCAGCATCCACAAACTGAGAATTGCAGAAATAAGATGAATTGCAGTAATGAAAACTAAATTGCAGATATGGAAATGCTTCAAATCAGTTAATTCAGAAATGCAGAAATCAAGTGCTATTTAGATTGAACAAGCTGTAATGAAACTTCAGGCAATAACTAAGAATCACTGGATACAGAATTCAAAGACATTAAACTGAGAATTGCAAGAATTTCAGTGGACTGGCAGAATTCAAAGCTGAACTACAGAAATGGAATTCAGAAATGCAGGGGTGATGACTGCAGAAATGAAACTTAAAACCAAAAGCAAAGCAAACCGAGCAACCGAAAACGAATGTGCAAAACCAATGTTCAGAAAATATTAAGAAGAACTAATGTAACTGAACATCAAATTCAGAAACAGGAAACTGAAAATGTGCAGATCCCAACT
Source organism: Boesenbergia rotunda (assembly GCA_024364735.1). Taxonomy (NCBI): domain Eukaryota; kingdom Viridiplantae; phylum Streptophyta; class Magnoliopsida; order Zingiberales; family Zingiberaceae; genus Boesenbergia; species Boesenbergia rotunda. Next base: position 517,411 of record JAGFNQ010006328.1, on the reverse strand, counting down.
TGATACGCAACTGAAATGAAGCATGAACTGATACGCAACATTTAAACTATGAAATAAATGGAATTAGAAGAAATTGTTCACTAACAAGCTTCCTTACTGATTACCTTGCCGAATGAAAGCTAATTAAACGCTAGAACAATTCAGAAATGAAACATACAGCAGATGATACGAAACAGAATAGAATTCAGAGCAGAATTGAAATTACAGCTACAAACAAGAAGAAATGACATAAAAACTAAGCCTCGACCATTCCTTGTCTCAAGACCACCTTGTTCGTCACGCAAGGGCAAGCCAAGAACCCCTTCAACTCGCAAATCAGTGGAAAATTGGCTCAAACTTCAGATCTGCTCACAGATTGCACACTGCTGGAAATCCAATTCGATCCACTAGATCTCGCGATGTACAGATGCTATGAAGATTTGGTGTTGATAAGAAGCTATCAGAAAACCCTTCAGACAGCTCCGATTGAAGAGATCGACACACAATCGCGATCAAGTCGATCAAATAACAGAAACTGATGAAACCCTCACTCAGCCCCTGTTCGATGCAAATCAGTGATTAAATCTCCATTGAAGCCTCTTCCAAGGATCCAGATCTTGCTCCAAGGTGCTGATCGAGTTGGCCACGCCTTCAGATGGAAGAAAACTACGAGCAAAACGAAGAACAATGGAAGAAACGCGAAGAACTAAGCTACGGCTGGCGAAGACGCGACAACAGATCTGAATAGGGGAATCTGTTTTTGTAGTTAAAACATTGGACGGCTCAGATTAATTCCGCTTCATCCAACGGTTGATCTTCGTCCAATTTGACTCAAATTTTCCAGATCTTGATCAGAGGTCAGGATCATCCTCGGGGTAGCTCGGATCTGCCAGATCTCCAATGGATGGTTCAGATCACCTTGATCTTTGAATGGATGGTCTAGATCCCTCTGATCACGATCCAACGGCCAGATGATCTCCGATTGAGCTGAAACCTTCAGATCTTGATCTGATCGCTAGATTAGCCTTAAACCCAACTCGAATTGATCAGAAGTTCTCAAATAGTTTAGATCTAACCATCTTTGCATCGGACGGTCCAAATTAGTTGACGCTTGATTCCTTTGATCTGGTCCATTTTTGACTCAACCTTGACCCATCATGACCTAGGTCCCTGATCACTTGAAGCCTACAAAAGTAGATCAAAAATTTAGTGACAAAACAACTCAAATATAACTAAATTTGCAATTAGGTCCAAAAAGGATACAAATCCTAGAACCTAGGGTAAATCCACAATTACACAAGTAAAATATGGGTCAAACACGGATTTAAACATATAAAATGATCAACAAAATGACACTTATCACCGACCCCTTGGAGGCTTCTTCCAACCAGCCCAGCAAAAGGCGAAGAGGCAAGGCGCCGATGGCCGACCTCCTAGCACTGCCACCCCCTTCTCCTTTAGTGCTACCGGTGGAGCTGGCCGTGATCCCCCAGGGGAGGTGTCCCCGACCCGGTAGGAAGGACCTATAGGCGAAGACTTGCTGCACATGTTACCGCCCTCGCTGTCTGGCTGGCTCCTGAGCATGATGGTACCGAGTGGCACTGCCTCCATACGGTCACGAGACGTCCGGTTGTATGGTACAGTAGCTGACAGGTTTATGGCCGGCTTACAGGTAGGTGGCTCGGTTGGTCCTAGCACCTAGGCGGATGACTTTATGGCCACGACCACACAGGTATGTGCTTACGGGTTGTTGCGTGTCTTGCTCTCCCTTCAGCCAACGTGTCACCAAGTTTTTCCTGTTGCAGTCTTGGGCCCAAGGTTACAGCATGTGTGTGTCCATGCTGAACCACGCCAAGGCCCGGTACCATGCCGAGTGGCATATGGAAGACCTCGAAGCCCGGCTTCGGCACACCCAGCTGATTTCTGACGACGACTCGTTGAGCAGCTTGAGGGTGGAGGTTATCGGCCTCCAGGACTTATTGCATCAGACTCAAGAGGAGCTGGAGACCGCCAAAGCGCAGATTGTCTCGGCTGACGCCGAGGTGGTTCAGGCGCAAGAACGTGTGGTCCAGGCTGAGCAAGCCTGGCTCCGTGATCGCAAGCGCAAGGAGAGGCTGCTAACAGACCTTTTGAAGATCCGAGCTGACCTCCGCTGGGTCGTCGAGGAGATTCCGCCTTTGTGAGCGCAACTGGTGGCCCAGGAACGAGAAGTTGGTTCGCTGCAGGACCAACTGCAGGATTTGCGCGACCGCCAGGTGGCCTGGGACGCGGCTCAGGCGGAGTTAGAAGAGCTACAGAAACGTCAAGCGTCCTGGGACGTGATGCAGGCCGAGTTGGCGGAGCTACGTGCCTACAAAGAGGCGGAAGCTGATTGGCTGGAAGCCCACCGACTTGAGTGCATCAATGCCAAGGCTCACAAGGACGAGATCTCCCGGCGATTCCTCGCCGTAATGATGCATCAAGGGGTTAGTGTCGTTCGACAACTCAAACAGGGCGGGTATCTACCCCCCGGCATGCCTCCCACCGTTGTTCAGCTTCGGGACATGTGCAAAGACCTGCCCGACATAACAAAACAACCCTTCAAGTGAGGGTCAGACTCCTTATTTTCCTTTTTCTTGTAAGCGAGGGGCACCCGACCCCCAATTTTGCAATGCACCTTTTCCTTTGAATGTGATTCTCCTTCTCTGCTTACTCTGTAGCAAGTGTGGCTGTTTTCATTTTGGATCATGAGGGACCTGAGTAATTGTGAGGGTGAGCCAGACACAAAGTTAAGTGATAGGCATGGTCCTTACAAGCCTTTAGTCGATTTTTAAGTGTTCACGACTATGATGAGTATGCGCCCGGAACCTTAATCCTGGCGGGCGTTCGAGTGAAACACCAATTCATGCCCTTGCGTGAATATCTGGCCGCCGGGCGTGGACAGCTTGGGGGGGGCATGCACCCTCATGTGTCTGCCCAAGGGCCTAGCGGGAGCTGGTCCATGGGGATTTGGCCTCTTGGCCGAGCTGACTCCAGGGAGTGTGGGCCGCCATGCGTCTGACCGGGACCTGGACTAAGGGATGAGCGGGAGCTGGCCCGTGGGAATTTGACCTCTTGGCCAAGCTAACTCTGGGGAGCGTGGGCCGCCACGCGTCCGACCGGGAATCGGACCAAGGGATAAGCGGGGCTGGCCCGTGGGGTTTTGATCTCTTGGCCGAGTTGACTCCGGGGAGCGTGGACCACCACGTGTCCGACCGGGACTCGGACCAAGGGATGAGCAGGAGCTAGCCCGTGGGGATTTGACCTCTTGGTCGAGCTGACTCCGGGGAGCGTGGGCCGCCGCGCGTCTGACCGGGACTCGGACCAAGGGATGAGCGGGAGCTGGCCTGTGGAAATTTGGCCTCTTGGCCGAGTGGAATCCGGGGAGCGTGGGCCGCCACGCGTCCAACCGGGACCCGAACCAAGGGATGAGCGGGAGCTGGCCCGTGGGAATTTGGCCTCTTGGCCGAGTGGAATCCGGGGAGCATGGGCTGCCACGCGTCCGACCGGAACCCAGACCAAGGGATGAGCGGGAGCTGGCCCATTGGAATTTGGCCTCTTGGCCGAGTGGAATCGGGGGAGCGTGGGCCGCCATGCGTCCGACCGGGACCCGGACCAAGGTATGAGTGGGAGCTGGCTCGTGGGAATTTAGGTTAGCCTAACCTCCTTTTTGTTCAAGCCGCCTGGTTGACAACTTGTCTGTCTTTTCTCTTGAGGGATGTATTAATGGGCAGAGACACGTATCTCATGTCCCGTGACTTCTCAGACATCAAAGTGTTAGCTGCCTGTTTTGATTGCCTTAGGCAGCGAAACGTCTGTTCGCTGGACCCATTCTTGTCCTATCACGCCCCCTTGCTTCTCTACCGGTTCCATCGTAGGGTTGGCCCTTCCTCGCAACCTTTTTTCCGATGGGTGAGATCGACTGCTGATCCTTATATAGGCTTTGGCGAATACCTTCTCCGCCGCCTCTGTTTTCTATTCCTTTCCCGTTACCTTCCTCCCCTTCTCCTTAGCCATCCCCTCCGGCGTCCCAGTGCCCTTTTCCAAGATGTTGCATAACCTTCTGGTAGCAGGGATAGCAGAGAATGAGGATGAGTTCATGGCAGCACTAGCAGCTATGCTTTCTGATCCAGCTAATGCTCTGCCGGCTAACGCTCCACCGGCTACTTCAGCGTCTCCCTCCCCGGCGCTAAGTCCTACCAACGTTTCTTCTGCCGGTAAGGGGACCGGTCACCGTCGGAACCAGTCGCGCGACCGCTCACCTCTCATTGGAACTACTACCGCCTTCCCTCCGAAGACCCCCTCTTCTTCTCCTTCGGCGAGGCCTTCTACGCCCGTCGTCCCCGCTTCTTCTACCCCAGGAGATACCTTGTCGGTGCCTCCTTCGACTCAGACCGCCTCCTCGAGTATGCAGCCGAGTAGGCCTCGTCCTTCCCTTTTGCCGATGACTGCTATCTCTCCAATATCTACGCCGGCTGTCCCCATTTCTTCTACCCCGGGGGCTGTTCATCCGACGGTCCCTTCTGCTCTGGTCGGCTCGCCCTGGGCCCTATCTGCTATCCCCCTTCCTTCTCTTCCCGAGGGGGCCACGGATCCTCGCCTGATACATCTCGTCCTGCCTTCACGGGCGGGCCCTCATGCTGCCTACGAGGTTCCTGACTCTGAGCCACTCGGGTCTGCTCGAGTGGTTTAGCTACATGCCGCCTTGAGCGACCATCTATATCAAGGTCTGCGGGCATTTGACCGTCAAGACCCCATTGCCAGAGTCAATAGCCTCATGGCGGAGGCATGTCAGGCATGTTTTTCCGATAGCTTGTACCTGCTCATTTTCCTGGCTAACCCTTCGCCTCTTTTGCAGTTAACCAGGGCACAATATGATATGGGTGTTTCCTTCAATGCCCAAACTCAATCCCTTCGTCAGTCACAATCTCGGAGGGAGGCGTTAGAAGCTCAGCTCCGATGCACGCAACCGCAACCAGGCGAGGAGGCCTGGAATACGCTACGGTATGAGAACGCGACCCTTCATGGGCATGTCGCTCACGCCGAGGCGCAGCTTCAGGAACATCTGGTGGAGCTGGGCGCGGCTCGGGCCTCTGTTGCCCAGATGTGGCAACAGATTGCTTACCTGGAGCGAAGTGAGCGTCATGCTCGGACTCGGGAGCTACAGGCCTGTGCGGAGCTGGCCAAGACCTAGGAGAATCTCGAGGAGACCGACCAGTCGGCTGCTGCGTTGCACGCCAATCTGAAGGCTAAGGAGGAGGAACTAGCTGCCTGCTGAAGCGACCTCTTGCGGGTGCGCATGCGTCACGATGTTCTGGAGGCCAAGCTGTAGGCAACTCGCAAGGGGCATGAGAAGACGCAGGGTCGGGCCCCATCGCATTCCTCTACGCCTAAACCATAGTTTCCCGCTGCTTTTTTCTAGTTTCTAGTGTAGGCGGAGGCCAAGTTGTTTATTATGAATGCCATTTTCCCTTTCCATCGTCCTCGTTCTTATGTACTTAGGTCCCCGTATGTCTGGTGCTAGAGCACAAGCAATCCGAATGGGGGAAGGTGTGCTCGTCCGCCCCTTTTCCGGTGAGCGAGCGCCCGCCATGTCAGGGTCGTTGTGTATCAGTTAATCGGGTACTTACGCGTAGGTAATGTTCCCTTAGTGTCCCCTACTCGGGTGAGCACGAAGGAAATCCTAAGCCCGTGGTGGTCCCTTGAACCATCCGGGAGTTGGATGAAGCGCGCTTGATCAAGAAGTTAGGTTATCGTAGTCACGAAGACCTAGCTGCCCTTAGCCCGTATGTTGGCCTGGATCGAGGCGCTTGGTTTAGATAATGCCCCTGAATCGAGGACCGAGCTAGGATCTGATCCTGCTTTCGCCGAGTCAGCAAGGCCAGAATGAGAATGCATGATTGAAGCTTCCGAGGGTGGAAATCACCACGGGCCTGGTCGAGAGCCGGCTTGGGGGGTAGGGTTCGCGCGGAGCGAGAGTATAACCACCCAGTCGGGGGATCTCTCAGGGAGCGTGGGCTGCCATGCGTCCGGCTGAGAGCTGATCCGAGGGAAAGCTCGCACAGAGCGAGAGCATAGCCGCCCGGTTGGGGAATCTCTCAGGGAGCGTGGGTCGTCACACGTCCGGTTGAGAGCCGATCCGAGGGTTCTGAGGCTTCCCGGTCGGAGACATCTCAGGGAGCGTGGATCGACACGCGTCGCCTGAGATCCGCTTCGCGGCTTCCTGGTCGAGGACATCTCAGGGAGCGTGGATTGCCACGCGTCGCCTGAGAGCCGTGCCGAGGCTTCCCGGTCGAGGATATCTCAGGGAGCGTGGATCACCACGCGTCACCTGAGATCCACGCCGAGGCTTCCTGGTCGAGGACATTTCAAGGAGCGTGGGACGCCACGCGTCGCCTGAGAGCCACGCCGAGGCTTCCCGGTCGAGGTCATCTTAGGGAGCATGGGCCGCCACGCGTCGCCTGAGAGCCGCGCCGAGGCTTCCCGGTCGAGGACATCTCAGGGAACGTGGGCCGCCACGCGTCGCCTGAGAGCATGCCGAGGCTTCCCGGTCGAGGACATCTCAGGGAGCGTGGGCCGCCACGCGTCGCCTGAGAGCCGCGCCGAGGCTTCCCGGCCGAGGACATCTCAGGGAGCGTGGGCCGCCACGCGTCGCCTGAGAGCCGCGCCGAGGCTTCTCAGTCGAGGACATCTCAGGGAGCGTCGATCGTCATGCGTCGCCTGAGAGTCGCGCCGAGGCTTCCCGGTCGAGGACATCTCAGGGTATACCACCCAGTCGGGGATCTCTAGGGAGCGTGGGCTGCCATGCGTCGGCTGAGAGCTGATCCGAGGGAAAGCTCGCACAGAGCGAGAGCATAGCCGCCCGGTTGGGGAATCTCTCAGGGAGCGTGGGTCGTCACACGCCGGTTGAGAGCCGATCCGAGGGTTCTGAGGCTTCCCGGTCGGAGACATCTCAGGGAGCGTGGATCGACACGTGTCGCCTGAGATCCGCTCCGCGGCTTCCTGGTCGAGGACATCTCAGGGAGCGTGGATTGCCACGCGTCGCCTGAGAGCCGTGCCGAGGCTTCCCGGTCGAGGATATCTCAGGGAGCGTGGATCACCACGCGTCACCTGAGATCCACGCCGAGGCTTCCTGGTCGAGGACATTTCAAGGAGCATGGGCCGCCACGCGTCGCCTGAGAGCCGCGCCGAGGCTTCCCGGTGAGGACATCTCAGGGAACGTGGGCCGCCACGCGTCGCCTGAGAGCCATGCGAGGCTTCCGGTCGAGGACATCTCAGGAGCGTGGGCCGCCACGCATCGCCTGAGAGCCGCGCCGAGGCTTCCCGGCGAGGACATCTCAGGGAGCGTGGGCCGCCACGCGTCGCCTGAGAGCCGCGCCGAGGCTTCTCAGTCGAGGACATCTCAGGGAGCGTCGATCGTCATGCGTCGCCTGAGAGTCGCGCCGAGGCTTCCCGGTCGAGGACATCTCAGGGAGTGTGGGCCGCCATGCGTCGCCTGAGAGCCGCGCCGAGGCTTCCCTGTCGAGGACATCTCAGGGAGCGTGAGCCGCCACGCGTCGCCTGAGAGCCGCGCCGAGGCTTCTCGGTCGAGGACATCTCAGGGAGCGTGGATCGCCACGCGTCACCTGAGAGCCACGCCGAGGCTTTCCGGTCGAGGTCATCTCAGGGAGCGTGGGCTGCCACGCGTCGCCTGAGAGCCGCGCCGAGGCTTCCCGGTCGAGGACATCTCAGGGAGCGTGGGCCACCACGCGTCACCTGAGAGTCGCACCGAGGCTTCTCGGTCGAGGACATCTCAGGGAACATGGGCCGCCATGCGTTTCCTGAGAGTCGCGCCGAGGCTTCCCGGTCGAGGACATCTCAGGGAGCGTGGCCCGCCACGCGTCGCCTGAGAGCCGCGTCGAGGGATAGTGAGAGCGGATCTCGATTTATAATTCGTGCACATCGAGCTGCTGGCTTGCCTTTGAGAAGATTGGGACTTTCCTTTGATACGTAGAGGTAGCAAGATACATCTTTCTGCTAGTCCGAAGGGTGAGAGCTCCCTTGGACTGACTTACACAAGGTCCCACATGCTCTTTTCGCCACCGCTTTCCCTTGTTTGGCCTACCCTCATTTGGTAAGAGACGGGTGCTTCTTCTAGCCTGGGTCTGCCTCGTGAGTTTTGACCGCGAGGTACGGGCGGAGGAAAGGGGCGATCGTATTCTTCGGGAGCGATCGAAACCCGGTTAGGCTCCTCCATCTCCACTTCCGATCAGGCTGCTGGTGTCCCTCCTTCTAGCACCAAATTTGATCCTGTCGCGAAGCGAGGTGGCGATCCCACGGGCCGGACAGTCTCCCGGGTGGCACGAGCGAATGAGATGGCCGCGTGCTGGCAGCACTCCGGCGTGGCTCTGCAAGACAGCGACTGTTAGTAAACCCGCCGGGGGTTTCCCCGGTTAGGCACTCCGACGGTCAAGTTAGTATCCGCAGGCATAATAGTGGAACTGAATTGAAATGAGGCAATAGGTAAGAAAGCTTACGCGCGCGTACCTGCGGTATGGGGAGTGCAAAGCTTATATAACCGGGGGAGCTAACAACCCTTGTTCGTATTGACGAGATAAGGGCATGGTAGCTGTCAGCTCATAGGGAGCACTTAAAAGCGACGCGGCATGGCGCGGGGTGCTCGAGCAGTACAAGGGTACTGGATGGGCGGGCTGACCGCGAGAAGCGTCAGAGATAAGTAAGGTGCGCAGAACCCCGTTAGCAGGGTCGTACCCCGGATGTGATGATATAGGGGGCGTAGGGGCGAGATAGCCCGCACTCCGGGAGCCGACTGGCAGGTCCGAGTGTTGGGGACCAAGCCGGGTAATGGCCAGTGAGCGTGGGCAGCCACGCGTCCGACTGGTAGAATGGAAGCGCAGGGTACGCTCTGAGTCGGGGGTTTGCTAAGTGGTGTCTGTCTGGTTCTGTTAGGTAGCCAGTCCTTATGATGACATTGGAGTGTGGACCGTCGCGCGTCCGACTGTGGCGTGCGACCTAGCCCGAGGTCGGGGAGGGGCCACGGAGTGTGGGTAACCAAGCGTTCGCTTGGTCGAATGACCGGTGGTTGGCCCGACCGCTTTCATCGGTAGTCAGCTGGATGTTGCCCCCCCCCCCCGGGCGGGGGCTTCTGGGCTCGGGAACCCATCCGGGGATACCGCTGCTGACCTGTCTATTAAACATTCCCGGCGCCAGACTGATTAGCGGGCCTAGCCTATGAACCTACCCATAGGTAAGGCCGGGATCACTGGATTTATTGGCATTGGAACTTGGAAGAACTAGTCCGATTTTATTTGAGATCTCTGTGAGAGCTATGTTTTGAGTCAAATCGGTCAAGATTCACGTTCAGATGTCGCTTGTCGTTCCCGCCACATCAAATATAATAATTTTAATTAAAATTACCATTAAATTATTTAAATGTGGAATGGTTTTGATAAAACTACTTAAACATTTGAATGGGTAGCAAAAATGAGTATTCTTTTAGTAATTTTTAATATGAGATATAATGATAAAAATAAAAGAGCTTTTTGTTTGAGTTTTATTTTCTAAAATTTAATATTGTCCTATTATAATTTGGTCATTTAATATATGAATATATAATTTGATAGTATTTCTTTTTTTTAAAATGAATAATTTATAAGCATACAATTTTCACACTATCAAAAATATTAAATAGAAACCATATTGTAAATGTACATGTCATATATGCTTTTAAATTATTTAAATAGAAATTACAGAAACAAATTCATAATCAAATCTCATTGGTAATAGAAAACTTGGCTTAACTAGAGTGATTCTATTTTTAATCAAATTATGAAGAAATTACTTATCCCCACATGCATGATATTGTGGTTAAGGTATAACAGAGTTAAAGAGAGTGTTCGTTTATTGAAATATATACTGGTGTTAAATTTAATAGAAAAATTAAGTCGGACAACTTTAAAAAGTTGACGAGTTTATATTTATGAGCGAAATATTAATTCGTTGTTAAACGATCTTATAGGGACGATGAAGATAATAAGGTCTAATATTATTGATGATTTACTACAAAGTTTTTATGATTTACTTTGAGATTGATAAATTTTTTTTATAAAATTATATCGATCATTTTCATAATTAATTGGATAGTAAAAATCCAAACATCGCGATTAAATTTCATTTTTTGAAAAAAAAATGTTAAAAAGTCTGAATAGAATTATAATGAGGAGTTGACTGAAAAGACTATACGTTGAGTAATACCGAACTTGGTCAGACTTTGGCTGTTAGCTAAGTGATTTGTTGTCGATCCACTCAGCCGCAAGTTGACTATTTAGTTGAACATGCACGAGAGGAGATATATTATTAATAACTAGAAAAAAAAAGCACGTGCATTATGACACGAGACCAAGTTTGACTTTGGTAGAATCGTCATAAGTTGCTTTGCATGGTTGTTAAAAGTCAACAAATTGGGTTGGTCATGATCGACCAAATGAATTTCAGATGCTAAAAGTGATTTACTTTTAATTAAATAAGAAATGAGGTTTTTTTTCTTTATATTTTAGTATCTATATGAATAAATAAACAAAAATGATTTCTGTAAATTACAAGTAGCATAAATTGTAAAAAAATATTGTTTCAAAACTATAACCACTCATTTCAATTTAATATTTCTTAATTGTAAAAAATATTATAATTGAAATAATCATGGATAACTATTAAGCATTGTATCAATTGTTTTAGGCCCATGGGTTCAATCGATAAAAAAGCTTTAGTTTAGTTATCAATTATTGTATCATTAAAATAAATTGAGTTAAATCGATATATAACAAAATATTTCATCAATACAACTAATATTTTCATTAATATTGACGATATCAGAATCAAATGATAATATGATACGAATCATAAACTTTACCAATCGACTGCATATATAAAAGATCAATCGACTGATCTTTTTGTGATCTCTACCGATCGACTAATCCCATATCAGTCGACTAACCAAATTCTAAACCTAGGGTTTCCTATCCCGAGTACATTTCCCTCAGCACTCGGACCCTCACAACTCACTTGACTCTTCTTGCAACCTCGACTCTTGACTTCAAGCCTTCTTCGACTTTGGCTCTCGTCCCTTAGATGCATACAAGCCTGCGACTTGTCTCCACATGTCATTCTTCGCGTATGTCTCGAAGTGCGCTTCCCTCAGCTCATTGTTGTTGCCTTGTCCATGGTCCCTCAGATGCATACAACCCCATGATTCGTCTCATGCCATCCTTCACTGGACTCGAAGCTATCAAGTTGAGTCTATGTGTATCCTGTAGAACCTGCACACTCAAATACACATATCAAATACAAGGGTGAATCCTAACTTAAATCATTTGCCCATACATCAAAATACATGGTCCCACGGACCATAGATTACTCCAACAATTTTTCTCTTTTTGATGTTTGACAATACGTTTAAATTAGGGAAAACAAATAGCAAATACAAATGCTAACAACCAAATGAACTTGCGTTGCCAAGGCTACATCTTGGACTTACACCGTCAATGCATATACAAATGATGCATAGATCCTATCACAAGATATCCCTCACACCTAAACTCCCCAATGAGTTAGGATTTTTACCAAGCAAGTTTATTAAGAACCTCTCCAAGGCTTCCCTTATATTGGACTTACAAAGGCTTTTTAAGAACCTATCATAAGGTTTCCCTTTGCCAATAAATAAGCAACAATGCTCCCCCTTCACCTAAGCTCCCCCTTCACCTAAAATTTCTTGCAAAAGTCTGTTTGGTTTCTCACTTAAACCCAACACTTCTCCCCCTTTGCCACATATCAAAAAGAACTCCAACAATATCCTAATTATTGGATTCTTTAATCTCTAATGATTATAAATATTGTGTAATAACCCCCATAAGATTATACACAAGTTTGACATCATTAAGACATTTTTCGATTTAGCTAAAAATAGATCAACCTGTACTAGTTAATTGAGACAGTTACCAGTCGACTGATCCCTATCGAAAGTAATTCACAGAATTATCAGTTGACTGAACCCTGCACCAGTCGACTGATACCCTAATATTAGTATGTTTTTGCATTTCTGACCTAATTTCAGAAATGCACCAATAAATTCAGAATCTCCAAAAAATTTTAAATTTTGTGGAGAAGTTTGTGGTTCCCGTGTTTACTTGAAAAAATACATTCAAATTAAATTGTATCTATCATCAATCCTAAGATTGACACAAAACCCAAAACTATCTAAATGGTTCAATTGAACCTTGACCTAAAATCCTAATTTTAGCTTCCTCTTAATGTATATACCCACATCAAACCACAATGCATCCCTAATATTGGTTTATATGACATGTACATATCAAAAACTAATTTTTATGCAATATGATCCCAATGTCATATTTTATACATGAAACTCAAATCCAATGTGCCAAAACCTAAGGATTGAGACTCAAATATGCTTCCAAATCGTTTGACACATTCCATGATTTATCTAGAGTTTCGGGAGATATCCTCCCGATATCCATTGACCATGGGTCTCAAATTGACTCTTTGAGCTCCCCCTTGAGCTCTTAACCTTAGTCACCTTCCTAGACGACTCAACAAATACTAGGTCACACCGGTGTACCTCTGGTGACTCTTGACCTATAAACCTAACCTTTTTAACCTTGGACATCTTGTCCTTGGTTAAGTTCTTCTTTCCTTTAACCTTGGACATCTTGTCCTTGGTTAAGGTCTTTTTGCCCTTAAATATCACTCCCTTGCCATTCTTGAACTTCTCCTCCTTGCTATAGTTATATGCTATCCTAGCATATATCTTTTCCTTGGCATTTGAGGACTTAGATCGATTTTCCAAACCCGATCTATCATTGTTGGATTTTTGGTCATCCAATATCATACCTAACCCCTTAGACCCAATAATGAATCTATTTAGGATTTTCTCTAATTTATCAAGTTTTGCCCTCAAAGCTTGATTTTTCTTTTTTAGGTTCCTAAACCTAGAATCAACATGTCCACCATGAACATTCCTAGACCTACCCATTCTAGGCATGTGTCTCTCATTCTTGGGATTTATGCCTTAATCCTTAGGTCTAACATGTATAGATTTATCATGAGATGATTTCTTAGGGTTTTGATATGCAATGACTCTATTTTTGTCATGATATTTAAAATCATAATTATGCATGGGCAAATAATAAACATTATTTCTAGCATGCATAGAGGAATTTAAATTTGAATTACACTTAAGGTTAGTGTGTACCTCCCTTATCATTGAAGCTCCCCTTGATGTGAGCTTTTTTTTTCTCCTTTTTCTCCCATTTCCTCAAATACTCTAACTTTTTGAATTTTCCTTTCCTTGAGCATTTGGTGTGGTAGTATCTTAGCTCACCACACATGAAGCACTGAATATGCTTCTTCTCCTTCTTTTTCCTACAACCCAAATTAGAATCTAAAGGAATGGAAATGAGTTTAGGGTTTACTTCCTTTTTCTTACCCAATAGGCACTTGTCCTTGTAGTGTCCCTTTTGATTGCACCCAAAGCAAATTATGTGGTCCTTTGATTTTACTTTGGTGAAGGTGGAGACTTCTTCTTGTTCCGGTATTGGGGATGATCTCTCCTCCCCCTCAATCCTTGAAGTGAAGACTTCTTTTATTTTTTTCCTCACTTGTGGATGTGGATTGTTCTTCATCTTATTTCTTCCCCTCCTCGGATGTTGAGCTCATCTCTTTATCCGATTGACCCTTCTCCTCCTCTTGGACCATTAAGCCCATCTCCTTGGGCTCTTCTTCTTGTACTTGTGTAGGATTTTCATGAAGAGCTATTATCTTGCTTTATAGCTCATGAGCATTTTTGTACTCACCTACACGACTAATCATATCATTAGGCAAACTATTAATTAATATTGAAATTACCTTCTATTTGCCTTTGATTATGTTTATTGCTCCTTGGTCCAATATCTTGGTCGGAACTTCTTGCCATAATTGTCTCTTAGGGCTTCAAATGGTTCTTCAATAGCTATCATCATGTCCCAATCCATATTGAACCAAGTCTTTGTTAGTAGGAGCCCTAGAGCCAATTATGTGATGATTGACTAGGGACATTTTGTATCATATTCTATCATTAATAAAAACATATTTGGTTATTATACTTACTTTGTATTCTGTGCCGGATGACTAAGTATAATAATGTCCTTGTGTAGTAGGTTATTATCTACATTATTGGTTGAATCGATAGTGAGATAATGTAGAGAACACTACACTAAATATTCCTAGTCAAACATTAATATTCAGGGACAATATTAATGCATGGAGACTAGCATGTATGTCAACTGATGACTTGAGCTCACAAGTCATGGATATGTGATATCAAGTTGACACATGGGTATACATTGGAGAATGTGTACTGAATGACCCGCCATGAGAAAGTTTCATAGATTGTCATATGAGTGTCATAGACTTTCTCATGTGACTATTGGTATGAATAATCCTTAGACCTGAAGTCACTACGGTTCCCTACATAAGGAGTTATGTACTTTGGTATCGTCAAACGTCACCCATAACAGGGTGGACTATAAAGGCAAGCACTGGGTATGTAATAAATTATGCGGAGGGATGTGAGTGATGTAGATGAGATCTATCCCTCCCATATGACGAGAGTGATATCTGTGGGCCCCTTGATCGAGTAGGACTACTGAAACGCATGTCCATGCTCAAATGAGTCAATATGAGATATTGAGCTCATTTGTTTGAGTGAGTCTACTCGGGGATCAAGAAACACAAGATTGATTGAGGATGACACGGTCTATGCCTCATTGGTCAATCTAGATATCAAGGATAGAAGGACAAGGTCATACACTATCATAGTCACAGAGGTTTAGTCGGATCTCGACTTTTCTTGTTACTTGGGTAGCAATGATGCATTGCTAGATGCCGCTCATTGCTTATGTGTCTAAAGTGTTTAGGCGCATTGCCAACGTCACGAGAACCTATTGGGTCACACACAAAGGACACAATGCTTCGAGAAAGTTGATCGGCAGATCTGAGCCGGAGTTGGGAACTTGGGAGATCTGAGCCCGAGTTGGGAACTCGGGAGACCTGAGCCCGAGTTGGGAACTCGGGAGGTCAGTTCGGGGGACTTGAGTTGGGAACTTGAGAGAGTCCGAGTCGGAGCTCGGCGGGCCGAGTTGGAGCTCGGCGGACTGAGTCGGAGCTCGGCGGACTGAGTCGGAGCTCGGCAGTCTGGGTCGGGAGCTCGCCACTCGGGAGACTTGGTCGGGAGACCGAGTTGGAAGCCCGAGAGGCCCGGTCGGAGTTGCATGGAGGAAAGAGAAAAGTCTCTTTTCATTGAATGAAAAGATTCTTTTCTTGCATGGGAAAAGATGAAGAGCCACATGAAAAGATGTGCTCTTTATTGGTATTGATGAAGGAAGCCAAAGAGACACAAACCTCTTCATATTCATGGGATGATTATAAAAGAGGGTCTTGTGACTTTGGATGAGTCTTCTTCTTCTCCTCTCCTTCTTCCCTCCCTCATCTTCCTCCTTTGGCCGAAACCCTACTGTAGGGTTCTTGGTGTTCTGCGAGCTACCTCAAGTTGTTAGCACAATTAAGGTAGTTCTCCCGAAGTTGAGAGATTGTGTCCGTGTGGATACGAATAGAGGCACGGACACTTGAACGTGCAAGAGATCCGACGCACCTTGGACGAGCGGGATAAGCAAAGGGCACACTCCGAAGGTATATCTTCTTTAGAAGTAGATGTAGATCAACTTTGTACGAGTTTTTCTTTCTCATGGATCGCTCGTGGGTTCTTGTTTCCGCTGCGTTTTTATGTTTTTGTGTCGGGAGAACCCAACAGTCTTCACTCGCAACCTCCAATAGTCGAAGCTTTCGTGATCATATGGAGGTGGAACGGTGATGTCGTCAGCCATTCTTTCTTTAAGCATCATTTTCTCTAGCTTTTTGCTCCTTTGACGGTTAGTCCAACAAGAGCGAACCTCCACTATGATACCACTTGTTGGGGATCGATCGTATGACTTGAGGGGGTGAATAGCCGATCACTCACTTGTTTCGCGGTTCTTCCTACAATTGTTAGTTGCGCAAACGAAATAATATAAATTAAAACTAACAACTAGAAGAGACAAACCGATTTATATGATTCGGAGATAAAACTCCTACTCCACGATAGTCCGTAAGATGAACGATCCTGATCTGTTGGTGGATGAGTCCCCGAAAAGTCTCTGGCTTGCTCATGTCACTCTTTGTGGGTGGAAAAATCTCGTCACAACCTCACAAATACATCTGAGCACCAAAACTACTAATTGGCCTCTAACCAAGATCAATTTTGTTAACCCTAACTAACCAAACCGAGTTCCCTTAAATAGAGCTTGTGGCTGAACTAGCCGTTACCAATCGACTGATGCCAACATCAGTTAATTACTTCACCCGAATTCGAACGTTACAGCCCAACGTTCGAATTTCAGTCGACACCAGTCGACTGCACAGAAAATCAGTCGACTAATTTTTCTGTGATCTCTACCAGTCGACTGATCCCTTATCAATCGACTGACCAAACCCTAAATCTAGGGTTTCCCATCCCGAGTACACTTCACTCAACACTCGGACCCGCACGACTCATTTGACTCTTCTTGCAGCCTCGACTCTTGCCTTCAAGCATTCTTCGACTTTGACTCTCGTCCCTCGGATGCATACAAGCTTGTGGCTTGTCTCCACATGCCATCCATTACATATGTCTCGAAGTGCGCTTCCCTTAGCTTATTATTGCTGCCTTGTCCATGATTCCTCAGATGCATACAAACCCACGGCTCATCCTCATGCTATTCTTTACCGGACCCGAATCCATCAAGCTGAGTCTACGTGTATCATCCAGAACATGCACACTCAAATACACATCAAATACAAGGGTGAATTCTTACTTAAACTCTTTACCCAAACATCAAAACACATGGTCCTACGGACCATAGATTGCGCCAACATATCATATTGAGAGATTCATCCCTAGTGGGTGCAAAGTTTGACCAAATTTTTTTCTTCGACTTGTGGGTCAACTTAAGCTCGCAGCGAGTTGACCCGTGTGGGTCACGGGCTTAGGCACGTTAGCCTGCCTAGACCCGTCTTTGAATGAGTCGATAAAATTTCAATCCAACTTGCGTATATGATTTAACGGAGAAGGTTAATCTGATGACTCCAATATAGATTGTTTGCTCTACCCAGAGATAGCTCACTGATATTCTAATTTTCATTGATTTCAAATGAGATAAGAGTTTGGAGTCTTTGAACGTTTCTATATGGGTGGATGATCATTAACTTAAGGTAAGATATCTAACTTTGTTTTCCTTAGTTTATTTTGTATGGCGAGTCAAAAATAATAGTTTTTTATTCTTATGAGGATATATATATATATAGAGAGAGAGAGAGAGAGAGAGAGAGAGAGTGTGTGTGTGTTTCTTCGTTGTGGATCACCCATTGTGCACTTATGCGCACAGATGATTCAGGAGCCTGGATCATTTTTAATTTTTTTAATAAATAATTCCTTAATCTTATAATATACCCCGTGAAAATATAAATTTTTTTATTTTAAATACTATAACCCAAGAGAGAAGACTGAATCTTATAGAAAAATCTTATTGGCTTAAACCCACTATAATCCAACCCATAAATCTTAAAATCTTAAACATTAAATACATATAATATATCCGTAAGCATCTAAAATTTTTATCTTGAACACTATAACCCAAGAGGGAAAACTGAACCCTAGAGAAAAATTTTATTGACTTAACCCACTATAATCTAATTCCTAAGTCATAAAATCTTAAACCTTAAAAACATATAATATATCTAAAAAAAATGAACACTTACGCTAGATTCAAATCTAGGGGCATGGATTGAATCAGAGTGCTCGGATTTAATCCAGGTGCCCTAAGTTCGCACGAGTGTACAACAACGAGTCTGCAGCATAATTTTTTTCTCTATATATAATAGCACTCTGCTTCGGAACGATTGTCGTATGATGCTGCACACTACAGTAATCCGGGCGCCTAGATCAAATCCAAACGCTAGAATCCTTTTTGTTTTATTTTTAATTTTTTAATAAACAATTCCTTAATCTTATAATATACTCCATAAGGATTTAATTTTTTTTGACATTATAACACAAGCGGAAAGACTAAACCTAAAGGAAAAATCTTATTAGCTTAAATCCAATATAACTTAATCCCTAAATTCTAAAATCTTAAATGTTAAATACATATAATATACCACATGCGCATCAAAATTTTTTTTATCTTGAATACTATAATCTTAGAGGGTAAATCTTATTGACTTAAGCTATTATAACCCAAATACTAAATCTTAAAATTTTAAATCATAAATATATATAATATATCAAAAAAATAAAAAAATAGTTACTATGCGTTGAATTCAATCCAAGTGCTCTGAATCCATAGATGTACAGTAATTCTAGATGGTTGGAATCTGACCCGTTAGAAAGACTTTTTATAAATAAAAAAATATTAATTTAATTTGAAAATAAAAAAAAATTTAATATGAAAATAAAAATGCTTAAAAATTATAAAAAATCATAATAGATTTTTATAGGTTAAAAAAATTAATTTAATATGAAAATAAATAGGAAAAAATATAATTTAATATGAAATAAATAAGAAAAGATATAATTTAATTTAAAAATAAATAAGAAAGAATATAATTGGATTTAAATATTTTTAATAATAATTTAAAAAATTTTAAAAAAATTTTAGCCGACTAAATTTTAACCATTTAGTATATTTTTAGATGTATAGTATCTATCTCAATTCGTAGCATATCATATATTGAACATTCAAAAGGGTTTAGACGAATGTAATATGATTATTGTACTTTGACTTTTTTTATGTTTTACTTATTTAAAAAAACAAAAGAAAGTGAAACTAGAATGGGCCATTTAAACTAATAATATGTTTGTAGAGCATAATGTAATTTCCTTTTTTTTTCTCTTTAAATTATTTAACTTTTGCTCCAATTTCTTCCCATATTATACTATTGGGCCGGCCTCGCTTTAATTGGGCTTCAGTGAAGCCCAGTTAAGATGATACCAAGTTGTCGGATGGATCAATTTTTCGTCACGACTCGCAAATAAAACTCGGAGTGGGAGAGCGAATCCATCTCCACCCATTGATTTGGAGGGATTCCAGACCTCGATCTTCGATTTCCCTCCTCCGGGGGCGTCTTTCCGGAGTGGAGCTAGGGCGGATCCGAACCCCCAGGTAGTTTGTTCATCACTCTCCTTTTTTATCGCCCCAGATCTGATCTGAGATTTTGAATCCGGCCGAGTCGCTAGAGCTGCCGGCCAATTGGAGAAACGAGAGCGTCCATTGCATATTTTTAACTCTTTTTGTTGCATATTGGGGATCGTAGCTAAAGTATGGTAGTCATTTCGCTGCTTCTTACTTTTCAGGTTGTTCTGTCCTAAAAATTGGGTTTTTATGGTGTAGTCCGTTGTTTTGCTTGATTCTTGCTAATTTCTGCAAGCTGAAACTTAATGAACAGATAATCCTTTAAGCCTACCAGTAGGAAGCTCGTTTTGCTCTTCACGATTGTTTCCTTTCTTAGCTGCCATTAGTTGATTTTCCTTTTACATGAAATAACCTATGATGCAAAATCGGAGTTATTCACTAATTAATATAGCAAAAGCATTTGATATCCTTGAAAATTTCATACTTACACTGGTTAACGTGTTTTACTTGTTAAGTTGCGACAAAATGAGATTTCCTATGTAGAAAAGATGATGATTTGCTTTGGAGGACAGTGCGCATCAGATATGAAGCTTCGAGGAAGCAGCTTTTTGTTTGTTTTAAGAAATGGTTTATAGATGAATAACCAACGTACCAAACTCATGCAAATTTTTAGCAGTAAAACTATTTTCAGTTATTATTATAAAAAACTTCTAAAAAAGGTATTTCATATGCTTTGAGTAGGGATGGAAATAAGCCAAGCGGCCTGTTAGGGGCCTGTGGCCTGGCCTATGTTTAGCCTGGCCTGGTTTGTTTAGAAATAGGTTAATATTCAGGCCTGTTTCAAAGCCTATTTTGAGGCCAGGCCATGCTCAATATAAAGACTACCAAGCCTGACATGCTGACTTGAGTCTGTTAAGATTAGATACATATATTTGTAGGTCTGCTTTGTTTTGATGCCTGTATGATGCAAGACCTGTTAAGGTTGGTTTTCGGCCTGTTTAATGCTTTGACCTGTTGGCCTGTATAAAGTGTTCTAACTTACAGACTTTGTAAACAGGCCGCAGGCCTGGCCAGGCTATTGAACAGGCCAGGCTTAGGCCAAGAACAAAACCTATAATAGGCCACAGGTCAGGCTCAGGTCATTTTGTTACTATACAGGCCTGGCTTGTGAAGGCAAAAGCCTAGCCTGGTCTAACCTATTTCCATCTCTAGCTGTGGGTAGATTAAAGGAAACGTTCAAACTTCAAACACTAAAGGAGGTGCTTTCTTGCTTCTCATGCTAAGCACTTGGAAGAAAAATCATACTTATCACATATGAACTGTTTATTGTTTTATCTGAACCCTGATGAGTGATAAGGAAACTAGAGATGTCTTGTGCGATAGAGTTTTCTACCTTTGAATATAATCTATAAAATTTCTTTTTAGATGATAAGTACTCTCAAAGATATTTTTAAAGCATCTTATATTTCTTGTGTGCACCTGTTTTAAGAACAAATAGGAAATGCCATAAGCTAATCTTTCCATGAAAAATTTCTTAAGAAAGTGTACGAACTAAGTTACTTTTGTGCGTGCACAGCAATCCATCCTTATGGTTAATTCTTTTTCTTTGCAGCATTAAGGACTTCAATCATAATGGCTATGATTGATGAGCCACTGTATCCAATTGCCATCTTAATAGATGAGTTAAAAAATGAAGACATACAGCTGCGCTTAAATTCCATTCGCAGGTTATCTACCATTGCACGTGCACTTGGGGAAGAAAGAACTAGAAAAGAACTGATACCTTTTCTTAGTGAAAACAATGATGATGATGATGAAGTACTCCTTGCAATGGCTGAAGAGTTGGGGGTGTTCATTCCATATGTGGGTGGTATAGAATATGCTCATGTTTTGCTCCCTCCTTTGGAAACATTATGCTCTGTGGAGGAAACTTGTGTTAGAGAAAAAGCGGTTGAATCTCTTTGTCGGATTGGGGCTCAGATGAAGGAAAATGATGTGGTGGAGTGGTTCATTCCCTTAGTAAAGGTCAACCAAATTGATTCTTTCTTTGTTCCAATTGTTTAAGTATTATTATCACTGTTGTTTACTTGATCATTGCAGACTTGTATGCATTCATCAAATATAATTCATGCTTTTTTCGTAATATTGTTTGATTGTCTTTTCTTTTATATGATTTCATGTAGTATTAAATTTAAAAATTTCATAATTAATGCTTTAGGCATATCATTCTATTGTTTTATGTATGACTATTTTATAGACTATTGCCGAAGCCCTTTGTTTCTTTTTGTTTATTATGGTTGGAATTGGACCAAATACTATTATGATCTCAATCTTGCATGTTGTGACCATTTTTATATACTCAGCTAGAAAATCGAATCAAGAGGTAACAGATACTGGGTCCACTATAAATTTCTTAGTTCAGTTGATTTGAGTACTATTTCTCTTACGTTTAGAAGAGAAGAATAGGAAACTCAGTGGTGTCTGTACTTAATGTTGTGAATTTGAGTCTTTTTTTAGCTTTTTATCTACACCAAATGCATAAGATATGATTTCTTTTCAGTTATGGTAAAATGTATGGTATTAGAATAAGTTTTGGCTTGGGTCAGAACTAATTCAAAATATTTTGACTATTATTGCTTGTTTGAGTTATATTTGCCTTAGCTGAAATTGAGTCCCTTTTTGAATACTCTATATCATTGTTGATATTTCTATGGAGTTATTTATTAAATGCCTGAAATAAAACTAAGAAAACTATTAATACTGTAAGTCTATAAGTAAGTTATATTACTTTCAATCTTTCGAGTCTAAAGTTAGTTGGTTTAAATGAGAGATATGATTCTCTTTCACTATTACCTTGATTTCTGAATGTAAATGGGGAGCCCAGAGATGGCTAATGATGCTTGGAATCAACATTGTAAAGCTAATTTCCTATGGGTTGGTTCATGCCTCAATGTTGGGATTTAGTATGGGGAAAGCGTGTAGTTTAATCATCATTTCTTGTTGATTCCTTACTTTGAAATCTACACCTAGCTTTTTTTTTTTGACAAATGCTATAAATAACAATATACTAGCATTTCAAATATAAGAAATCATGCAGTGGAATAAATAAAAATGAATGCAATGCTAACATAAATATTTTTATGTGATTTGAAACCTTAGGCTCTTACTCCACGGCATATGACTTGTTTGACAAGTCACTCATCGAAACCACTAATCGAAAAGATCTCTCCTTTCTAGAGGTTAGAGAAATCTTACATATGCAGTTCATTTGAATGAAGTACAAGAGGAAGTGTAACACAAAATAACTTGATAGACAGAAACCATCAGGATCGAATGCAAGACTTTAAAATAGTAATATGGTAGCAACATGCACACAAAGGAGAATAGTAGGCGTGATCAATCATTCTCTATTCGAAGTGGCTTTACGTGCTATTTATAGAGCATGCTTAATGACTAACAGGCAACTCGAATGTTCCAATTTCCAAATAATCAACTATTCCATCGACCTCTGAACCCTATCCACAACGGTCAATTGTTTGATGGAACCACATCGACCAATTGATTGCTGTTCCATCAACCAATTCAATTGTCTTCTTGTTGACTCTTTAGGATTAACCTTTGATTCGATCTTTTTTTCACAACTGATTCTTCAGGTGACCATGTATTCAGTTGAATGTCTGTACCATCAATCAACATTCAAATAACTGCTAGTACTATTAGTTGACTCACCCGGATAATTCTTTAACTTTTTCTTTCGAAGTGCCTTCATTTGACTCATCCTTTATCACGAATGTCATCCTACACATAAAGTTATACAATCATTTTCGATTTCACAGTTGACTTATGCAACTTCAGTCGACTCAATATAGAACAAAAATCATATATATCGATAGTTGACTATAGTGTCAAAGCTAATTATTTGACTCATCTTAGTTGACTTTGACCAAGAGCACATGCCCTCTGGTCGAAAACACACCTATGTAGGAAACTTATACCCAAAATACATTTCACTCGATTCACTCATCTAACATATCTTCATGCTTATTATTCTCCTCTTCGTGAGACTTCCTTGACATGCCTCCATCCATAGAACTCATCCTTGGAGTCCTTCTCAATCTAGGTCACTAAGCCAATACCTCTTCAAACATGTAGATACCTTCGACATCTGTCGAACTTGCCAAGAGTTCCACCTCTAAGATTTTTTACCTTGCTAGGAGTATAGTCCTCAAGGATTTCTCATTTGTTAGGATCACTCCTCTGGGATTCCATCTTTTACCTCTTGTACTTTCACCTACAAGGAATGCACTTCTCCAAGACATCTCATCTACCAAGATCTCTTAGACTTTGACCTACAACTAATTCATTCCTCTGGGACTTTTCATTCGTCAAGACCTCTTGGTCTTTCACATGCCAAGAATTTACTTCTCTGGACTTCTTGGCTGCTAGGATCCACTTAAGCATCCAACTAGTTGGAGTTCACTCCTCTTGGACTTGTGTGCTAGGATCGTGCATTTGAACACTCATAAGTAAAAGTATCAATTTTATCTAATTTAAACATTCTGCCAATAGTGTATCTAATCGCATTAAACTAAACCCAACTCCAGTATGACTGTATTAACAGTCTCTTCTTTAAGTCAAGCCTCCTAGAGATTGATTGCACACAATGGAGTTTTTAGTAGAAATGTACTCAACTCTTAGATTTCAGCTGTAAGTCCTCAATGGTGCTAACACTAGGGCATTTCTTAGAATATATGTGGAAGACAATTGTGGAGAACACAATGAAGTAAGAAGATGCAGAATTGAAACAGGAGCATGAAGAACCTCTACACCAATCACTGAAGTAGATGGTGTGGTAGGAAGCAATATAGTAAACTCAAAGGTCATTTCTGCAATGTTAGATGCACTTGTCAAATATAAGATCCAATTTATCTCTATCTAGTGACTAGATATGATCATATGAATGAAACAAATCCACCCAAACACACAAGGTGGAAGTTGATTACATCACAAGGTAAAGGAATGGTAAAGGGAATTTGATAGGCATGCAATTTTCAAGGGTTAGCATGTAGTGTGATTGACATTATCCCAAAGTTTAAGAGGAACTCACATCTATTATATAATAATAAAACAAATGAGTTTCTTGCTTTGAAATAGCCTTAGAGTTTTTCTGGTTGTTACAGAACTGCCTAATGAACATGACTATTTATTATTCTTAGATGTGACTTTTCAGTTCCCTTCCTTTTCCGTGCCTTGGCTTTTGATATTCTCATGTCTTTTTCTTTTAAAATAGTTCTAAATTTTATTCTATAAATTCTCATGACTATTTATTATTCTTGAATTACTTAATGCATTATAACATTTTATTCAATAATTAATTAAATCAAAATTAGTTGCAAATATCAAAATTTTCTCATAAATTAATATCATATTATGAAAAAATTGGATATTCAAAACTAATTTTAAAGTTATTAATGCATTCTTAAATAAGTTTTACAATGCATTAATTAATTCTAGACTTATATTTATTTTTAAAATTAATGTCATTGCAGTGAACAAGACTAAGGAAAATTTGAGAAAGACAGGAACATTAAGTTAATGAGACATATCATGAAATTTTGGGGAAGAGTAGTAGGAAAAATACTAAGGAGACCAAGGTGACTGTATATTAATTTGAATTAATGTCTCAAAGGTTGACAATATAAGTTATACATCCTCTCATATACCTAATTAAAAAAATTGGGAAAAGAAGACTAGGAAAAATTATGTGGCAAAATTTAGAAAAGAAAGGTGTAGCGTATATAGAAATAATTAAGGATATGTATAAGAATGCAATGATAAAATTGAAAACTAGGCATATTAACCCAACCCTTTTTTATAAAGATAGAGTTACATCAAGATTAACTCCAAATCTCTATCTTTTTATATTAATTATTAATGAACTCACTGGACATATCCAAGACACGTAACCATAGTGCATGTTATTTATAGATGATATTGTTTTGGTAGATCAGACACATTAAGGACTAAATGCTAACTTAAATCTTTGACCGAAACATTGAAAGTGAAAGGTTTTAGTCTTCGTATACTAAAAGCAGAATATATAAAATTTAAGTTTAGCTATATTAGATATAGTAAGACAATTGTTAAGATAGAGATGATGAGTTAACTGTAATTGAGAACTCTAAGTATTTAGGATCTTTTTTATAAAAAGGATGGAGGGGTCGAGAGTTATATTACATAGAATACAAGTAAGATAGAATGAAATGGAGGAGAGCATCATGTATTCTTTGTGATAATAAAGTACATCTAAAACTTAAAAGAAAGTTTGACAAAACAATAGTTAAGTCTGTTATGTTATATGCAGCTAAATGTTGGGCACCGACTTGAGCAACAAACAGAAGATAAGAGTCGCAAAGATGAGGATATTATAGTGCATATGCAGACATATGAGGATAGACATATAAGAAATGTGAACATCAGAAAGAAAGTTGGGGTTGTGTCTATTTAGGGAAAATTTTGAGAGATGCCTTTAAGATGGTATGAACATGTACTTATTTGCCCAATAAATGCTTGGCGATGTGAAATTATACTAAATACACATATTAAATGAGGAAAAGAAAGATTAAAGAAGACTTGGTTAGCAATGGTAAAATAAGATAAAGTTTATCTAAATATAAATAATGATATAGTGGGGATAAAGTCCAATGGCGTGGGAGGATTCAAATAACTGACTCCACCTAGTGGGATAACGCTTGGTTGTTGTTGCAGTGAAATGGTTATTAATAAAAAAAAATGATGAACCAGGTAAAAGGCGAACATAGGACGACTGGTCCGACCCTATGGAGGTTTCCCACTGGCTGCTAGGGTAAATTGGGAAGTACTTGCAGCAGGCAGTCTAGATGCCCAGCGTCTCAGAGTTCGCACTCCATTTGGAGGAAAATTTTTACAAAATATGTCGTAGCTGGGGATCGAACCGCGGATTCTGTTATGACGACTAGTGGCCTTGCAGTTGCACCACAACCCTGGGGACGAAATGATTACTAACAAAGCTTTGAAGCATAGTGGTTTTATGTAAAGTATAATAACAGATGTATATGGGAATAACAAAATATATGAAAATAGCAAAAGACAATTATTTGAGGGGGGGAAGGGGAAGAGATGACTTGGAACTCCAAAAAATAATAAAAAAATTAGCGAAGACAAACATGTTGATTTTCATAATATGAAGTAATACTGTATGATTTATCATTTATCTCAACTCTCAACTAGTGTTGTCAAATGAACCAATCCCTGACGTGGCGAGCTAATCCACCAAAAACTATCATATGGCGGGGCGGGGTGGGTCGGCCCGCCATCCTGACGGGTTGGGAAATTTCCAACCCAACCCAACCCAAGGCGAGTTGCGAGTTAGGGCACGATAGTACACAAAAAACCAAGCCTTATTCCATTAGGCGGGGTCGGTTATATGGATCCTTCTATACTATTGGGTTCTATCCCCTACTATATTATCATCTATATTTAAATAAATTTTATCCTTTTTAATTGTTGCTCAACCCGCTTAAATTGTTCGACGGGGCGGGCTAACCTGACTGTTAAACCCAAATTGAGAGTTCTACTCTCAACCAACTGTTTATTTTTTATAGCATCACACATTCTTTTGGGGTGTACGAGGACATGAAGATTGGCTGTACAGGGAACTCCTTTAGATGGGCAGTTAATGGTGAAATATGGTGGTGCAGGAAGGAAATAGGAAAGCTATTAGATTGAAGGAGGAATCATGTAGGAGAACAAAGGACCTGTTGATTCAGGAGCTTTTCTACTGAATTCAAAAGACAATGTATGATAAAATTGCTGGAGAACCCCGTGTCGCTGAGAAGAAATCCCACTATAAATTCTCCTTCAGCGGATACATAGATAGATTAGAAACTTGAAACCGTTGCTTGTGACAATGCCAATTTAGTCCGGACGTTGATGCCAACAAGATCAAAAGCAGCAAATTTGATTAGGTCTGCAAGGGTACATCTCTGGGTGAATGGTGGGAGAGTCTACTGTTTGTGTTGTCTACTCTGATCTACCCTGAAGTCATGAAGAAGAGGGTTTCTGGCTGTCAAGCGGTGGAGGCTACCACTTGCAAGGGCTATGTGGGGGATGAAAGGTGGAGCTGCTGCTTGTTGGAGTCTCACTTGAAGATGGTTGTCGACTCAGATTGTATGTGTTACTCCATGTGGGTGCATGAACAACTCAGAATAGAGGGAAATAATGGACTAGGAATGCTGTAACGTTGAACATGGAATGAGATTACTCAGTGAAAGGGAAGGGGAGGGAATTGATTGTAAGCTCTGTTACTATATTGAATGTGATGGGGAAAAAGTAATAGGGTTCCTCTTATCCTATGTGTTCCCCTCCGCCTTGATAGAGTACTATTATTCTTCCTTTTACATTTACACCCTCAGGTTGGAAGTTTTACAATTGAGCCTTGTTCTATTTACAATTTGGTCCTAGACATTTATGATTTGTTTTCCATTGCATCTTAAGCTACTTGTCTGACGAAAGTTCCTCTCTTGATTCTTAATCATCCAGAGACTTGCTGCTGGCGAGTGGTTCACTGCCAGAGTTTCTTCTTGTGGATTGTTTCACATTGTGTATCCAAGTGCAACTGAGTTACTAAAGGCAGAATTGCGGTCCATATATGGGCAATTATGTCAAGATGATATGCCTATGGTTAGAAGGTCTGCCGCATCAAATCTTGGGAAATTTGCTGCCACTGTTGAGCCAAACAATCTGAAAACAGATGTTATGTCTACATTTGATGACCTAACTCAAGATGGTAAACACCTCTGTTGTTTTGTTTGGCTACTTTCTTGTTACTTGATTTGAGTTTCCTTTTTTGCCAGATGGCTGAACAACAAACTACTCTCTTACATTTATGGCACATGTTTAATAATTGGTGTGATACCTTTTCACATGCCAAATACTTTCTTCTCTTGGTATCCTTCTACACAATTTAATGGACCTATATGCTTCTCTGTGTTTAATCTCGTTAGTAGTGCCCTTCAATGCCTGTTTATGGTGTATATGAGAATACTTGACTTTTATTTAACCATACTGCTTCATTGCCATTATGATCCCGCCGTGTTAATCCAAACTGTTTGGGGTTGGCTACTTGGGTCTCATCCCTCCATATGATTAATACTTCTACTGATAGCGCTTAAACACTTTTTTATGCTGATTGTCAAGGCCTATTTCAATTCTTCTATTTAGGGTTTACCACCTGGCTCCTATCCTTCTAGTACGATTAAGATCCATACTAATAGGCTTTAGAAACCTTTTTGTTGGTTATCAAGGCAACTCAATTGCCACTGGCATGGACAGTTTGTAAAGCATATTGCTTGTTTTCTATAAATATGCTTGGGAATATTGCTCTCTGCAGGTTTGAAAATCAACTCCATTTCATCAAGACATGAGTGATTATTATGCTGATTTAGAAAAAGATTTTCTCATGAACTTAAAGAGTTATTAAGGAAGATATACCATATAGAATTTGATGATAGTAGTGGCGACAATTGTTTGATTATGAGTATGTGACAATATATGCGCCTTGTTCATCGCCAAGTGATTATGTCACCATCAGAAATTCCATGATGCCATGTTGTTCTTTATATGGTAATATCACTGGGCCTTTTCTTTTAGTCTGGCCTATTATAACCCCATCTTACTCATTAAAATGAGTTTCCTTTTTCGGCAAAATATTGACTGGCCTACTATGGTACAAATGTCTGTCTTCAGTCATGATCCATTTCTTAAAAGAATCATGAATTGCAAGTACGACCACTTCTGTGAAGTCTGTTATTTTCCTAATGTTGTACAATGTAAATCTAAGCCGACTAACATCTCTATTTTGCTTATTGTGAAATAACTTCAACTTCGATAGAGAAGACTTATTTATGACTCTGTTCTTATCCTTTTAGGCGTTGGTTTCTCTTTGCGCCCTGCATTCATCCATCCCTCCTTGTAGTCCCCTTTGTTTGGACTTTGGATTATTTAGTGTCTATATTTACTATTGCCAAGTTAGCACTAACTTAAAACATATTAATATTATCTGGCACTTTTTGTTTCCATTTCTTCTTGTATGCCACATTAACAAGTATAATGTATCTTGATTACATTTGTGTCAGATCAAGATTCAGTTCGCTTATTGGCCGTTGAGGGTTGTGCTGCCCTTGGAAAGCTATTGGAACCACAAGATTGTGTTGCACACATTCTTCCGGTGATTGTTAATTTCTCTCAGGTATATATCTTTTTAGCCAACTAGAAATGCTGAACATGTACTTCTAGCTGCATGCTTATATATAGGTTTTTTTTTTGTCTTCTGCAACTTGATGACTGTTTTTGTGGTTCTTGTTCTTATTGCATGTTCATTGCATAGTTCTTCGCTAATTTTGTATACATTTACAGATAGTGCAATAAGCTCTATATAAGGAGTCATCAAACTGACTTTGTACATTTATTGAATAGGATAAATCATGGCGTGTGCGATATATGGTTGCTAATCAGTTATATGAACTTTGTGAAGCTGTTGGGCCAGAGCCTACAAGGTAAAGTGAATTATTTTCTGCAAAAGATTACTTTTTTATACTTAATTTGAGATTATATCTGTTCTATTGAAGCTCTGATTTGGTGCCTGCTTATGTTCGGCTTCTTCGAGATAATGAGGCTGAAGTGCGTATAGCCGCTGCTGGAAAAGTGACTAAATTTTGCCGGATCTTGAACTCTCAACTTGCTGTCCAGCATATTCTTCCATGCGTGAAGGTATTCACTAGGTTGCCATGGTGATTGTCGTTTGAACCATGTGAGGTTCCACAGCTAACATGTCTAACAAACTCTAGTTTGTTTAGCTGGCCACTTTTTTGTAAGCTTTCTATGTGTTCCTTCTTCAGGAATTATCATCCGATTCTTCCCAGCATGTACGCTCCGCATTGGCTTCAGTTATTATGGGAATGGCTCCAGTTTTAGGGAAGGTATTGACACTGTTTTTATTAGTTGGAAGAGGACATGGACAATCTTTTAGATGCTAATTTTTGTTATTGCATGATTGGTATTTTCTCTTCTTAATTCCTCCCATGTTTCTTTGATGGTGCATTTCCACAATTATATGGACTTAATTGTCTTATTTTTTAGATGTAGAATTCTGATAGTAGGCTCTATGTATAGGGAATTATTATTTCTTTCTCTTATGGGCCTTTCACATCTTTAATTTGGAAAATATTAATTCACAATTTCATCTCTATTGTAGATAAGTCTTTTGTTTGACTAGTTTTTTGTTTAAGGATAACCAAACACATGAAGATTTATTACTATCATCTGTGGAATAAATCTTTTGTCTTAACTATTTCTCAGGCAACCTTTTCCCTCTATGTTGCTACTTTTGTTTTGCCTTTTGTATCTTTATGTCTACAAATGTACAATTTGGGCACGATGGTTGTCATGGAAAACTTGAACCGACACTAGATCATCATTTTTCTTAGAAAAATTTGATCAAATATATATTAGTTTCACCTATCATGTGTTCTTATCACAATGTTGGAAGTATCTAACAATTGATGCATTTGTATAGGATGCTACTATCGAACAACTTCTTCCAATCTTTCTTTCTCTTCTCAAAGATGAATTCCCGGATGTTCGACTCAATATCATTAGCAAACTTGATCAAGTAAACCAGGTGGGTAAATATCTTCATCGACATGTTTTCTGTTTTTTTTTCTCTCTGCATTTTTGTGGCATGAAATTCTGATTACCGTCTCTTAGAAGAACAATAAACTGTCATACGTTACCATTTTGTATTTTGTTTCTGTTATTCTTTTATCTGGATATATGTTATTGAACTTGCAAATGCAAGTACACACTCGAATTTAACATGAGTACTTCATTGGGACGATATAGGCTGTTATGTACTTCAGTGATAGTTTACTTGGTTTGACCCTGCTTTAAATAAATTGGTTTAATGGTCTATAATACATTTTTTTTATTTTTTTTGTTTTACTATTTTAAATGCACAATCTATTTTGTTCGAAAATCTCTTGTAAAAGACTATAAAAGAGAGCCTTTTTCATTGCTCTAGGACCTTAAGAAATAATACAAGTTTTCTTATGTTCCTATCTACTTCCTTTTCATTGTGAGATTGGTGATTGAGGTGCATGATTTATACCAAAAGTGATGTCAGAGCCCAAGCTTGTTCCCTTTTCTCCATCAGTGCTACCCTCTTCCTTTTGTCTTGGTAGTCATACAAATGACAGTGGCGTAAATGAGCTGAGTTTAATTGTTTTCAAGTTTGTTTATTTTCTTATCGAGCTTGTTCAAGAATCATTATTAAAAATCTAATGGAGCTTGAAGGCTTGAGCTTGGGTTTTTTTATCGAGCTCAACTATTAGCCTTGTCATCTTTATAATTTAGGGAAAACATTTATTTAATACATCAAACTTATATTGTTTTCTTATTTTGACATATTATGAATAATTTAAGATCAAAAATTTTATAAATTAGTATTTAAATAAAAAAATTTACATAAGATAATAATAAGTTTGTTCATAAATTGTTCATGAATTTGTTCATAATGAATCAAACTTGTTCCTTGTTTGTTTTATGTATTCTTTTATTATTGAATGAACATAAATAAAACACCAAGCTTGTTTGTTCGCTGATGTTCAGTTCATTTACAACCCTAACAAACTCCAACACTCATTACTACTAGCAGCCATACCAGATATGCTCTTACTGTTGATTTGCCATTTTGCTTTTGACATTACTACCTCCAACCAATTGCCATTGGAGTTGCAGCTAACTATGATATCACCTACTTGCACCATCCTTTGGTAGATCCACCCTATTCAACATTGCTAACAACCTTGCTCTGTTGTTGGTGTTCATCCACCACGAGACTTCCATTTGTGCACATATTCCCAAGCCTCGAGGCTCTAAATTTGCCTCTCTTGATTCACATACACACAAACATCTAGCAAACTAAAACTGTTGCCTCCATTCAACCATCATCATCTCCCACTGCATGTATTGTCACTCGTTAGTTTGTGTGGTGTGTGGTCTACAGGTTTGGAGTTATGTTGTTGCTTTGTTAACCACAAAATAGGGGGTTAGTGCATGTTTGCTTGCGCTGCTTGAAGTCCCATGTCTGTTTTACCTTGCAATGCATTGGTCACACTTTCTGCCTATATCAATGATTGCTCGAGAAAGATAATAGGCCTCCTTTGTGATTCATTTGAGTTGCTGACATGAGTGCCGTTTGAGTGTTGGTTGACGCTTGAGCCACCAGATCAGATAGTTGCCTCTACAGCCTTGCCATACCTTAATGATTTTTTTCTCATTTTTGTGCTTTAATTGTTTAATTGATCCTGATATTACACTTTGTAATCAACATTACTTGTTACTATTATATCACAAAGTGACAAAAAAATGTAATACCATAATGGTGTCAGATGTAGAAAGTAGATTATAGGGGTAATGATATTACAGTCAAATGCTCCAATGCAAAGACTTTTTTAGATCATAAGGGCAAGATTAACAATTTAAAGCATTTTAAAAAATTTAGTAATAAGCTACTGACTGAAATAGTTGAAAAAATGTATTCTTTGCAAACAAATTATTGATCTAAGTTATGAACTCAACTGTAGGTCCATAAAATGTATTTTGACACAGTTATGCCATCCTATGTTTAGGAAGATCTAAGTTAATTTTTTTTTTCTAAAATCATATTAGTAGTATGGAGTCATCATCAAAATCATGAAGAAAATGGGCTTATAACTAAGTAGATGAATTGACATAGAGAAACAAAGACAACAAACACGTTAATGCTTTGGTAAACCATTGAAGAAATATAGAAACAAAGAAGTTACAAGAAAATATTGTACTCTAGATGAGGATTGAAGCACAATAATATCTTCCATGAAACAAAACTTGTGATATTGCCACAGTGAAAGTTGTATGAATGTGATTTCTATTATTGCAATCATTGGGATATGCATGTGAACCTTATCCTCACCTATATGAGGTTGCATAAGCGAGCCAACTTCTTTATCAATTACAAAGAGGGGTTTTGGTGCCCATCTAAATAGGAGACTTAGTGACAAATATGGTGTGACGTTCTTCTCTTAACCTTGTCTACATCATTCTTGATTGACCTACTATAGCTGAGGTGGTAAGTGGATGGTTGTTTGCCAATGAGGTCTTGGAGTCGAATCTCGGCCAAAACAATACCTCAGCCATTAATCTCGGCCCTACCACCAGAACAAGCCCCATGTCTCATTCAGATTCATCTTGAGAAGAAAATAGAAGATTCAAGCATGATGCCCATGTTAGTTCACCAAGTATTTGCATCTGTTGCTCTTTTTCTCATTTAGTATCTCTTCTAGTTAGATTAAAGAAACTTTAAATGAGTCTAAACTGTTAAGACTTAGCTTTTGAAGAGATGCGGAATAACTTGCCTCCTTAAGGAATTAACTAGATACTAATCTTATTCTAGCACAATTAGCCCAACCCAAGAGAGTCACTTGATGAAAAGGGGAAATGTTTAGTATGCTATTTATCGTCCTAATTCTTGATTGTTAAATCACTATCACATGGACTAAGAATAACATACTTAATTGAAGAAGCAGAATTAGCAATCACAAATGTTACTCCTTTTTGCCAATTATAACTATTGTTGTTTTATTTTTTAATTTTTTGATAAACTCCTTCAAACCAATTCATTAAACCATCAAGAGAAGAGCTCATACATTAGTAACTTCTTACAAACAACATCACCCTCATGCTCCTGAAAATCACATTTAGTTACTCGATCAAGTATCACATTACAGCTTCTCTAATATGGCATAATTTAACCACTAATCCCTTGCAAAGATTTAAAATATCAACTAAAAAATTAACAAACCAGGGAACCTCAACTTCGCCATTCAGACATCCAATAACTATTTTAAAATCAGAAAATTTGAAAAAGAATGGTTATTTAGACAGATGTAGTCCAGAGCCTCCTTAATAGCCATCAGCTCTCCTTGTAAGATGAGATTTCAGTTCCTGATTTCCAATTTTCCATGCAGCATCACAAAAGAAGTTGAATTGGCCAAGCATCATAATCAAATTTAGAAATCCCTTGGCACAGACATCCCTCATCTACTGCTACAAACTTAGCAGTAGTTACTCTTTAAACTGTATCAACTATCTTCCTAATTTCAGGCTCAGTTAAAATGTTTTTCACAATAGCTCTAGGAGAAAGCTAGAGCCCTTCAATATAATTCTTTTTATTTCTATTCTTCCATATCTGTCACATACCAATATAAATTACAACCTTCCCTCCAACCAGATAACCATTTCCCCTTATATTGAAACTCCCATTCCCTTTCATCAATGAACAAACCCCACACCTTGTTGGCAAACATATTGTCCTCCATAAGATGCTGCAAGCCATTGAATCCCTGACCACCATTGAAACAGGCCTCAACAGGACAATTCAGAGTTGGAGTTATATAACCAGAAGTTGGATCCTTCCACCCCAAACTACTTACTAGACGAAGTTCCTCATCTCTCAACTTTTTATACTTTTTTAAGCATGAAAAACGAGGAGTTTAAAAGAAAGGTGAAATGCACGATACAAAATTCCGCAATGAAGATGGATCTAATCTTCTAATGTGTAAAACCTCTTCTCTTTGGTTTGGACAACAACTAGTCATTTTAATAGAAAGTATGTATTGCCATAATCTAATTATATTAGTGGTCTTTCCGTTCTATTAGAACAGCAAATATCAAAAGATAATGAAACCCCTCTATACCGAACCTGAGTAACATACTCAGGCTTCACATACTGAACCTGAGTAACATAGACTTCAACATCAAGCTTATAATTATCATTATAGTGATGCATCCATCTCTCTTTTTGAAAATCATCAGGAATGTCAATGCAAAATATCCTTGTCACAAACATAGGAGAAAATAAACTCAAATGTGAGGTTAACCTTCCAAGATTTATTACCAATGAGATTATAACGTCACCAAATTTATCCAGACTTCCAATATTGTCAAAAGTAGGCTACTAAGAGAGAGCGATTCATCAATCTGTGGCTCCTCAACAATATCGTGGAGGTCTCGTGTCTAGGGTAGGTGGAAAGAGGCAATGGTTGGCACAGCAACTATGGGTTTGTGGGTGGAGGCAGGCAGTGGGTCACAAGTGGACGTTCTGTTCATGGATGGAGGTTGGTTGTAGAAGGGGCTGGTTAGGGAAGGAAATTATGCGTGCTTGAAGTGAAGGAACACTGTTAGTGAATGGATTGTACATTGGACGAAGGAATGGAATGGAAGCATTGAACCAAATAATTAAACAAAGATTGCACTATCGATGAAGAAAGGAATGAAGTACTGAATCAGACATGAATTCAACTCTGGTATCACTCCATATAACAAAATTGAAAGCTTTGATACCGAATTGGCATTGCACAAGAATGGTTATCTTGCACTAGGGATGTAATCGAACCGAGCTGAGTCTAACAGTAAAAGGCTCGAGTTTGGGCTTGGTCCGTTGTTTTTAGGCTTGAGCTCGGGCTCGAGTTCGATTCGAACTTTAGTTCTTAAGCTCGGGTTCGGCTCGTAATAAAATTAAATAGCTCGAGCTCGGCTCGAGTTCAGCTTGAGTTCGTCTCGAAAAAAGCTCGTTTAAAAATTAAACGAGCTTAATTCGAGCTCGTTTAAAATAAATAATTATAATAATTAATAATATATTATTTTATTTATTATTTATGTGATATTTAATTATATATGTATATATAATAAGATAAACGAGCCTCTTAACGAACATGTTCACAAGCCTCTTAATGAACACTTTTGCGAGCCTCTAAACAAACACGTTCGCGAGCTCACGAACCAAATACTGTTAAGTTCGAGATCGGCTCGATAATGTTTTCGAGCTCGAAATCGAGCTTGAGCTCGGCTTGTTAACTTAATCGAACGAACTATTTTTCGAACCGAGACCCGAATAGCTCGCGAGCGGCTTGGCTCGTTTACACCCCTATCTTGTACAAAGAATAAAACTCAGCGAAATTTGACTAACAGAAAAAGTATCAAAATTGAATCTTGGGCTAGTCTTCTTAATTACTTTCCCTAAAAGCAAACTCTATTTTCCCCTGTTAAATATAATAAGCCTTTTTTAAAGCAAACAAACAATTTTTAGAAACTTAAAAATTGAAAATCAAATTACTCTAAAATTAAGCCCTAAATTTCAAACTGCACCATGAAACTCTCTTCTATGTTTCTTGCTGGTTCAAGTTGCAAAATTGGTTGCATATTTATCTTGATATTCTGTGAATTTGTTTCTTTCTTCATTGCTTCCAAGAACAAAGTTTGGAAAAAGGTGGCTCAACACTTGTGAATAGTCAAAATTTGATATTCTACCCTAGGCAGACCTGCCTTACCAAAGCTTCGGATTAGCTATCCACCCATTCTATTAAAGTTTGTTCAATTGTTGTTTGGGTTGAAATTTGAGATTCACCGTATTAGTTATTAGATATTTTACCAGTCGAATGGCAAGATCATCTTATATAGATCTCCTTTATGCTCTACCCCTGTTGTTGTCAGACCTTCTCCCCAGCACTTGTTGATCCTTCAATGCACAGCACTGTACTTGATGCACTAATAGAAAATGTTGTAGCTGTTAAATTAGATTTTTTTCTGTCTCTTATTTTATTTATATTTTCTAGTTCGGAGTTCATATGGCAATGAGTTATGGTTGCAACAAAGCTATGGGTTGATAATTACATAAAACTATGGGTTGATAATTACATTTGAATTTTGAATTTCTAAAATGATTGTTAAGATCATTTGGGTACTTTCCGCTTATTTTTGAGAATGCTGCATCTATAGCTTGGTTTCTTCATGCTAAAAATTTGTTTTTGAGAGCATCCATTTGACCACTGGGTAGATTTGTTATGCAGGTTATTGGAATTGATCTGCTTTCCCAGTCTTTGCTGCCAGCTATTGTTGAGCTTGCAGAAGATAGACACTGGCGAGTTCGGCTTGCCATAATCGAGTATATTCCTCTGCTGGCCAGTCAGTTGGGAGTTGGTTTTTTCAATGATAAACTTGGTGCCCTTTGCATGCAGTGGCTTGAGGATAAGGTATTATATTGTGTCACTGTAAACTAAAGTAGTTATGCTTGGACTAGAATTCCGTTTTGCCTTTCTCTCTGTGCTAATGTTTCTGGCTTTAGGCAGTATAATATCTGACTGCATGAATGATTAACAATAACAACAATAATCAAGTCTTATCCTACTAAGTAGGGTTGGTTATATGGATCCTTCTACGCCATTGGACTCTGTCCCCTATTATATCATCATTTATATTTAAATAAAATTTATTTTGTTTTATTGTTGCCGATCAAGTCTTTTTTGGCCTTCCTCTCTCTCGTTTAATGTGCGTATTTATCATAGTTTCACATCGCTTAATAGGAGCATTTATTGATCGTCTAAGTACATATTTGTACCATTTCAGACGTGTCTCTTGAAGTTTTTCTTTAATGTTCTCGTTTTTTATTCTGTCCATCCTCGTATGCCCACACATCCACCTTAACATCTTCACCTCTGTAACTTTCGTCTTTTGCTCATGTGCCCGAGTCATAGCCTAACATTCACCACCATATAACATAGCAGGTTTAACTACCGTTTTGTAGAACTTCCCTTTAAGTTTTAGAGGTACTTTACAATCACATAAAACATCCGATGCTAACTTCCATTTCAACCATCCTATTTGTATTCTATGTAAGATATCTCTCTCAATCCCTCCATCACTTTGCAAAAAAAAATCCTAAATACTTAAAGCTCTCAGTTTTAGACAAATCGTCATCTCCTATCTTATGAATTTTTATTACGTCTAATATTATTAAACTTAAATTCTATATATTCTGTTTTTACTTTACTAAGTCTAAAACATTTCACTTCTAGTGTTTTCTGCCAAGATTCTAATTTAGCATTTACTCTTTCACGTGTCTCGTCTATCAAAACAATATCATCTGCAAATAACATGCACCATGGTACTGTATCTTGAATGTATCCAGTGAGTTTATCCATGATTAGTGTAAAAAGATAGTGACGTAGAACTGATCCTTGATGTAACCCTATCCTTATTAGAAATGCTTTAGTTAATTCGCCTGAAGTCTTCACTCTGGTCATTACATCTTGGTACATATCCTTAATAGGTTCAATATATATTACGCTAGTGCCTCTCTTTTTTAAAATTCTTCATATAATTTCTCTTGGGACCCTATTATAAATTTTTTCTAAATCAATGTATACTATGTGTAGATCTTTCTTTTGCTCCCGATACTTTTCTATTAATTATCTAAGAAGATGTATAACTTCTATTGTTGACCTTCGAGGCATGAACCCAAATTGATTTTCGGTCATCGTGGTCTCTTTAGTCTTTTTTCTATTACTCTTTTCCAAAGTTTCATGGTATGACTCATTAGTTTAATACTCTTATAGTTTGCACAATTTTGTACGTTTCTTTTGTTCTTATATAAGGGAACTAGAGACTTATCCTCCATTGGTTAGACATTTTTTTTTGTTTTCAATATCATATTAAATAATTTTGTAAGTCATTCAATATCTTGTTTCCTAAGCACTTTCATACCTCTATTGGGATATCATCTGGTCCCATGACTTTTCCATTTTGCATTCCTATAAAAGCTTGTTCTACTTCTGTAGTTTGAATTCTACGATGAAAATTAAAATTTCTATACTCATTTGAACTACTCAAATGACCTAAGTTTAGTTGGTCCCCTAAACCTTCATTAAAAAGTTGATGAAAGTAAATCCTCCACTGCTCTTTTATTTCGCTATTATTTACTAGTACGCTATTGGATTCATCTTTAATACATCTTATTTGGCTAAGGTCTCTTGTTTTCCTCTCTCTCGCTTTAGCTATTTTATAAATGTCTCTTTCCCTTTCTTTTGTATTCAAATTTTGATATAATCGTCCAAAAGCTTTATTTTTTGCTTCATTCACTGTTTTCTTAGCCTCCTTCTTGGCTATTGTATATTTTTTTATGTTGTTCTCGTTCTTACAAATATATAATTCCTTGCCGGAATGATTATATTTTTATTTTGCTTAAATACCCTCGTTTGGAAATTATCTTAGTTTCACATTGTTTCATCTTCACTGCTTTTGCCCCCAAGCCATTGTGTTTCATTCGATAGTGAAAGAGTACATATGCACGTGATTTGTTACTAGTGACATCATTGTATAGAGTTCAATGGAGGAATAAGGTTCGTAGCTGACCTCAAATCACTAAAACAAACACTATTTCTTGTGATGATGATATGCTTGTGAACTTTTTGCCAAGGCGATTTGTATAAAGATTTTTGGTTATTAGTTACTGATATGATATTGCTAAAATGCCTCTCTTGCTTGTGGTTTTACTGTTCTTGTTTTATTAATTTCAAAATGATCACAAAGCTGAAATGCATGTGGGCTATAAATTTTATTTTGAATCAATATCTCCTTTTACTTTTACAGGGTTTAAACTTTTGTGCATACATCTGAATTTGATTTACAAGTCTTCCCTTTCAACATTCCAAATAGTGTGATTTATTTTGGTACTCAACCTCTACTTCCACTATTTTGTGGATGTCTCTGAGGCACTAAAGACAAAATAAACAATCTTTTTCTCTCATAAAACAAAGTTGATTGCTTACTTGCTTAATGACGGACATGGATCGCTGTGAAACCTGTAAATTGTAGAATAACATGAACAAAAGTGCCAAGGGAGGCCATTCTGCATTCCTCATTTTTGTATCACATGTGCCATCAATTACTCTAAACTACTGTTTAATCTCTTTGTAACTTTATATTCCCATAGGTCTTCTCTATTCGAGAAGCAGCTGCTAATAACTTAAAGCGTCTTGCTGAGGAATTTGGCCCAGAATGGGCAATGCTGCACATAGTGCCCCAGGTATTTATTTTCAGACTCCCTTTCCTCCTTTCCTTCCATGTTTGATGTTTCTGTCAGTCATTGCCTATGCCAGTGTATCATAGCTTAGCTATTTGAATGGAACTAATCTGTGAACGTAGCCATTCTAGCTGTGCAATTATACAGTTCCTGGTTGTCAGGTCTGGCAACTGTTGAGGAGTTGACCAGTTTAAATATGGGTAGCATGGTAAATTGCCAGAACATGGACTAGGTTTCTGCATGACTGAACAGATTATGTTTGGTACGCTGCTTTTGCATGTTTCTAAAGTGTAAACTCAAATAGGTTTCAAAAGAAGTCACCCCGTAGTTTCAATGGACAATGATAATCTACCTGATATTCAGCATATTTTATTTAAATGTGGTAAAAATTCAGTGAAGGTGTTAGTTTAGTTAGTAACTTGACAGTGACCTGAGACGAGTTAAACATTGAAGTTTTATATCCCACTGGTTGTGTGGCGGTTTGGTTGTTGTATTGGAGGGATATGTCGCAAGGGAATACCAATTTGTTCTGGTGGAACAACACAACCAAGATGGGTGCAAATTGTATTAATGCCATAAGTTACCAGTTTTTTGTTGTCCTCGCACCTTGCACATTGCAAAATATCTTTTTCTAATCACATCTGTAGTGTTGGTTCCAGCTCCTGCTGATTGTGTGTTAAAGAGAAAAAAAAATAGTCACCTATCATTACTGCTGCGGGTAACAAGCGGATCATTACAGTTGAAGCTTCACCAGCTTTTCTTTGTCCATGTCTGGCATTTAGTTGAATATGTTGCTCCTAGCAGAAGGTTTATTAGCTGTTCCTTCTCCATGTTCAGCATGAGTCCAGTGTCTTGCTCCATGTCAATTCTGATATCAAAAGGTCCTTTGGACAATTAAACACCACATTAAATATCTAAGTAGCTTTCCAGTGCCCTATTATTAAGATAAATCTATTTCCTCTTCTCATGAACCACATAAAACTTCGTTCTATATTTGCATGATATTTCTTCACAAGGGATTACCAGCTTGGTTCTGCAAATTGACAAGATAACTACGGAATTGTTATCCACAATATGCTCCTGCTATTGTTTCCCTTTGTCAGTTTAGTATCAGTTTACCTGTATGCTTGGGGTATCATTTTTTAATGTTACTTGGATGTGGTGACTAGATAGTATCAAAATTTAAAACTATTGCATTTAGATCAACTTGCCCTCCAAAAGGGTGGAAATCTTTTCTCTTCAACCTTCCCTCTACCAAAAACATATAGATCTCTGTTATGTGAATTAGTTTCACAATTTCTAATAACTCAATAGTTTCATATTACATTCAGGGTTGGTTGCACTCGATTAATTTTTATATTCAAGAATCTTATATGCTCTTTGGCTTTTATTAGTTGCTGGAGAAAATAAGCAATCAACATTATCTGCATCGCATGACCATTCTGCAAGCAATCTGTCTTCTAGCTCCTGTCTGGGTTCTGATATAACTTGCCAAAGACTATTGCCTGTGATCATTACCGCTTCAAAGGACAGGTAAGCTAACAAATAAAGTAGAAGAGTTCTTATTTTTGAAATTTACTAATCAATACGCTGACTTGTGCGGTTGATCGGCACTTCCAGGGTTCCAAACATTAAATTCAATGTGGCAAAGGTCCTGCAGTCGCTCATACCTATATTTGATCACTCGGTAAGCATTAGTAAAACATCTGCTAAGCTCTCTTATCGTTTTCCTCCGGTCTGTTTTGATCAGTCAGTTCTGGTAACTAATCACAGGTAGTCGAGCAGACGGTTCGACCATGCCTTGTGGAACTTAGCGAGGACCCAGATGTCGATGTAAGGTATTTTGCCAACCAAGCACTTCAGGCTTGTGACGCGGTCATGATGTCGAGCTAGATGATGCTATAGCACCCAGGATTCTCTGTGCTTGTTACCTGATGTTTCATTTCAGAGTTCTGATGGAGATTTAATGTTTCGCGTTGTGTTACTAATCGCGATAAGTTGTAATGTTAACTACGCGTGACCTCTCGCCTGCCCTGCATTATTGACTGGATAATTTAGAAACAGGATGATTTTGTTCTTTGTACGATTTAGAAATGGCACACTCTGAACTATTTGTTGTGTAGTTGTAAGATTATTGTTTGATAGTTGGGTTGATTCCCACTCACTGAACTCTACTTTAAACAGTCTCTTGATTATGATTTATAATTGGATAGATTTGGTCTTTAATATATATATTTTTTATTTTTATATTTAAATAAAATTTATTTTATTATTAATTGTTATTATTTTTCTCGATTAATATGTAAATTTGATTAAAAAAATTAACCTACCAAACAAAGAACAACAGATGAAGAGTTTTTTTATA
This sequence comes from Boesenbergia rotunda, assembly GCA_024364735.1. NCBI lineage: Eukaryota > Viridiplantae > Streptophyta > Magnoliopsida > Zingiberales > Zingiberaceae > Boesenbergia > Boesenbergia rotunda. The sequence goes on along the minus strand of JAGFNQ010006328.1, from coordinate 474,798 downwards.
GGAAGATCATATAATTAATGTGGTATTATGAGAGTGTTTGGGAGAGCTTTTGCTAGTTGCTTTTTAGATTCTAGCTATATAGAAGCACTTTTGAGTGTTTGTGAATACCAGATTCTGTTTTAACTTCTATAATTTTTAGCCAAAAGTTGAAAGTAAGAATTTGATGTTTTTTTCTGTTTCTGTTTTTTTTGTTTATGGTCTAGAATTAAAAGTAGACATTTATATCCTTAATAATTTATTATTTTACATAATTGCTACCATAGTTTTAAATAAATTTTATTTTTCATATAATTTATATATTCATAATTTTTTAATAATTTTTTATAAATTTATATAAATTTGTCATTTTTTTATATTTATATTTTTATTAATTATATATTTTTAAACATATATATTATTAAAAAAATAATTTTGATATAATATTCAAAATATAATAATAAATATATAAACATTATTGATGGTGTATATTACTATATTTAAATAATTAAAAAAAATAATTTATATAGTTTAAGGATATTATTGTCATTTAATTAAAAATTAAGCTTGGAAGTAATTATTCACTAAACACTCAAACTTTACCTTGTATCAGCTTTTAGCTTCTATTTCCAAACACTCCATGCTTTAGCTTCTCACTGACTTCAAGATAATCTCTACAAGAATCACTTTCAAGAAGTAAAAGTTCACCCAAATACTCCTTATATATCGGTTGAGAATTGATTTTAAGACGTGGGGCTATTTAAATCCATTATAAAATTTAAAAATTATTTAAATGTAGTACAACGTTTTTTTAGATATTTTATTTGAATTAAGAAGATGAAAGCATATGAATCAAATGAAAATGTAAGGATTTAAAAGATAATAAAAAGATTATTCTTGAATAGATTATAGATCAAGAAAATTCATGAATTGGACATGGTTTAAGTTTTTATTATTTGTTAGTTAAAATAATGGTACGTTCCTAAAGTGGTAATGTCATTTTAGATTGCATGTTAAAAAAATAAATTTAGATTTTTAAAAGAATTTTTGGACATACAATTTTAGAATCATTTAAAAAAATATTTTTAAAATTTAAAATTTATTTTTATGTATATAATTTACTTATTAATGTAACATAATACACATTAATATCACATCATCATTCTAACTATAAAAAGTAGAGATTTAATATATTTAAAGAAATAATATGTTGCACTAGACATGAAAATTTTTAAACGTTATATTAATTTAAAATAAAATGCAAAGATTACACTAGCTTAATGACGGTGTTCTCAACATGTTTAGCCCTTCCTCCCCCTTTCGTTCCCGAGCTATGATTGCGTCTGTCGTCCGATGGAGAGGCGGCAGCTTCCCAGACGGGTTATTTCCAGATACATCACTTATCTATTAGAAAACAATGAGAGAGAAAACTCCAGCCCGCGGATATGACGCGATTGATAATGACTTACTTGGGTGATCCCTCACTTCCTGGGTTCGATTTCTCCCTGATAGAGCGCGCAATATGCTGACGAAAGAAATCGTCATAGGCTGCTGTATGATCGGGCCATCAGGTACCGATATCATCAGTGGTGAAATCGCCACATGTCTCCGTCCCGCGATTTACCCTCGTTGACCGATGGGGACTCTCGTTGAAGATTGTGGGATAGGACCGGTCAGCCAAGCGGATTAATCGGACTCAAACCTAGATATCTCTTGTAAATAAAAAAAAGAGACCCCAAAATACATGAAGTGCTAATATGATCAAGAAAACCTTGAAAGTGCTTCACAAACCTAATCAAGAAATCTAAATAATTAACAAAAGTTTTTTAACCTCGAACGACTACGACTGACCAGTCTCACAGAAATTTCCTATTAACTATCAGAGTAAATCGAAAAATATTTACGGCGGACGATCCAGAAACTCAATGTCCCAGGATTCACGCCTTATTTAGAGAAAAAATTCCTACAAGATACGCGTAACTGGGAATCGAACCGTGAATGCTTGAGATGATAACTAATCACCCTTCCGGTGCATCATAGCCCCAAGGGCGCCTAATCAAGAAATCTAGAACAATGACATTAGTTAGTGATTGATATTTATCATTAAAGCAACAACCATGTCATAAATTACTACAAAAAGGTTTTTCAGACAGGAAGACAACCATACTACAATCTAATCACCATAACATTTATACAGATCCAAGAATTGAAGTGTTAGATTACGAGAGCTTGAAGCTGTAGCCTTGCCTCAACTGCTTTAGCTAGCAAGTCCTCTGTTGGATTCTCTTTTGCAGCAGCAACAGCTGCGCTGTAGGAGGCTCTCGCCTCTTCGAGCTTCTCCGATGTAACATCATCGGCGTCGTCCTGTTTGCAGATCACCCAAGTTAATGGTATTGAACAAGACAAGGAACAAATACAGAGAACAAGTGTTCAGTGTGTATGTATTTGTCGATTTCATTTTTCGTCACAAAACTTTTCCATATGGATCGTCACAAGACTCACTACACTTTATTAACTGTCGATGCCACTTTGTTCTGTTTAATCTTTACAGACTTTGCTAAACCGAGATCCTGATCTTATCAGTATGATAGTTTATCGACTGTAAAGACAAAACAAGTTTCGGAATGCTGCCAAATTTTGTTCCCTACAGAGAAGAAAATCTTAGGTGAAAATTTTCTATTACGATCAGGTCTTATTTGCAAATCAAACACAGAATTGCTCTAGCAAATTCCATTGAGTCTCAGTATGAAGCAAAAAAATGAGAAGAGTCACTGGCAATGAAGTTCCTCCTACCACAAAGCTCACTGAAACATTAAACTAGAATCAAAGATTTTCCAATCATTTAGAGCCTCGGATTAAAATAGAAAATGGGAATTTATTCCATCTTAATTAGGTGGTGATATTCTGATAGAGGTTTGATGATGAGTGGAGGATAAGTACTCAAGTTCCCTTATATAAAAATAAAGGAGACATATAAAATTATACAAACTATAGAGGTATTAAACTAATGAGTCATACAATGAAACTTTGATATATCATGGTGACCGAAAATCAATTTGGAAAGGTCGACAATAGAAGTTATACATCTTCTCGGATAACTAATTGAAAAGTATAGGAAACATAAACAAAACTTACACATGGTATTCGTCGACTTAGAAAAAGTTTATGATAGAGTCCTAAGGAAAATTATATGGAGAATTCTAAAAACGAGAAGTGTTAGCATAATGTATATTGAACTAATTAAGGATATATGAAGATATAATGATAAGAGTAAAAACTTTAAGCGGATTAATCGAATTGTTTTCATAAGAATGTAGTTATATCAAGAATCAACTCAAAGTCTCTATCGTTTACACTAATCATGGACGAGTTCACTTGACACATTCAAGATACGGTACCGTGGTGATTATCGTTTGTAGATGATATTGTTTGGTAGATGAGACACGTGAAGAAGTAAATGTTAAATTCGAATCTTAGTAGCGCTAAAAGTGAAAGGTTTTAGGTTTAGTAAAGCAGAATATATGAAATTTAAGTTTAATAATATTAGATGTAATGAGACGATTGCTAAAATAAGAGATGATAAGTTATTTGTACGAAAAACTTTAGTATTTAGGATCATTTTTGCAAAAGGATGAAGATATTGAGAAAGATGTCTTACATAAAATACAAGAAGGATTGTTGAAATGAAATAGAGTGCTAGGTGTTCTTTGTGATGGCAAAACACCTATACGACTAAAAGGAAAGTTTTATAAAACGGCGGTTCGACCTGCTATGTTATATGAAGTTGAATGTTGAGCAATGACTCGAGCAAGTAGAAGATGAGAGCTGCAAAGATGAGGATTTTAAGGTAAATGTGCGGATATACAAGGATAAACAAAATAAAATGAAAATATTAGAGAGAAAGTGAGGTTACACCTATCGAGGAAAAATTCCGGGAGACACGTTTAAGATGTTAGGGATATGTACGTAGACGACCAATAGATACTCCAATTAGACGATGTGAAACAATGACAAATGTGTATCAAAAAAGACTTGATTAGTAATAATAAAATAATATAAAATTTATTTAAATATAAATGATGATATAGTAGGAGATAGAGCTCAATAACATAGATGGATCCTATAGCCGACCCCATCTAGTGGGATAAGGTTTGATTGTTGTTTTTTAATTGAGACTCATTTATGATGATATAAACATATATTTAGACAATCAATAAATGCTCCAGTTAGACAATGCAAAACTATAACAAATACACCAAGAATTTAACAACAATAAAATAGAAAATAGTATAGGAGAATCCCTATAGCTAACCCCACATAGTAGGATAAAACTTAATTGTGTTGTGTGGGAGCAATAACATGAACAATACACTAAGACCACTATTATACATGAATTAAACAAATGATATTAGGTTTTGCATCAACTATCCCAAATTTCCACTTTGCAAAGCTTGAAATAAAGACTTATTTCATAAAATTTATGAGATGCTATGCAGGGAAAATTTATAAAAGAATTCTTTCCTCCTGAAGTTAACAGAAAACTGAACAAATGTAAGGATACCATAGAAACAACGAATTAAGTCGCTATTAAAGATTTTCTCATTCTTCAAAGTGCATGTAAATGAAGGAGCAACACCATAAAAAAATGTGGCACATGAAGATTGCATTTTGATGCTGGACTAGTCATCCCTAGATAAATTTGTTTCAATCTTGCAATCCAACATTAGAAAGTTGGAACTTTCAGTGTAAACAGGAAATATTAGATGAATGGTGGCACTGAAAAAGAAGAAAACCAATAACCAACAAATCCATCCAAGAAAATTGCAATATAAGTATGAAAAAAAAAATCAAAACAGCTAGAATTGTATTGAATTTGAATCATTTAAAGTTTCTAATGAGCTATACTAAAAGGTAACAAGACCTTTTTGTTGTCACTTGCTCCCTCACCCATGCATAGCAACTCCAGAAGACACACGAAGACCGACAAAGCACCATTCAGATAATAAAAAAGGACACTGACAATATTACTATATACATCAAGATAATTACTCACATCTTTTGTTTGGAGAGAGGGTAGTTGTTAGTTGGTGTGGGTGGGTGAATTGAGTGGTGCCTAAAGCAATTACTTTTATCTTAAGGGACGAAAGGAGTCTTGGGGACCATAGAAGGGCAAACAGCAACAGCCAACAAAGCAATGTACGGGACAACTCGCATGGATTGGGCCTAAGTCGTAGATCAGATGGATCAAGGCATGCGAACTAGCAGCCAACAATCAAATGGTCAAAATTAGGGGAATAAAGAGCTAGACTGGTAGAACCGAAGCCAAGGGTTGTGATTGGACCGGTTGTAGGCAAAGGAGGGTAGATAGAGTTGGTGGCAGAGGGGGACAAAGAGGAGGAAGAGGAGAAAAAGGCATATGATGCAACAGAGTTTTAGGCGAGGCAGTGGAGGAAGAGAAGAGAAATACCTCAAGGAAGTGGGGGAGAAGCTTCAAATCAGGTCTCTGGCGATGAGGGCTTTGCAGTCATGGCCTCACCCAAGCAAGCCATTGTTTATGCCTTTGCCCGCCATGTCGTATCACAATGCACCAGTGTCCACATGTCGATTAGCTAGCGGTGTGATAGACTTGTCAATTTAAATAGTGGTTGTGACTCCACCTTCCCAAGGACCAACTCACAATGATAATCAAACATGGTCCTAAAGAGGGGATTGAATTAACATACCAATACTATGTGTTTTATATTTTTGGTTTAGTAACTAGCAAGGCATTATACAATAATTGCTTAGGTTCTTGGAAAAAATGCACAAAATGGGCTTTCGACCCTCTTTACACTTTTGTTATTAGAGATTTAGCAAATGAAATTGCAGGTCATTCATTATCTACTTTCCTCATAATATTAAACCAAAATTTCCTCCATGGCACATATATAATAAATAATGGCACAAGAAAGAACAACCAAACTATAATCAATCAAAGGCGAGGAAAAACTCACTATAACTGGAAGAGGTTCCAAACTGTACGAACATAAACTTTTGTCAGGATTCATGGATGAAGGATTAGCACATAACTGCTCAAAAATTTGCATCAGTGTGGCAATCTCATAGTCCATAGAAGATCTCTCTCCTTTAAGTTCCTCAATTTTCTTGTTAGACATTTGAGCTTCCCAAGTCAATCTCTCCAGAGTTGCTTGCTTGTCTGCTAAACTGATCTGCAGATTAAAAGAAGAGTGCCCTCATACTAGTTCAACAATTATTTCCTAAGATGTTAAGCAAGAGAAAAAAAAAATGGCAGCATTTCAAAAAATATTCCTATTAACATTTCGCAATAACAGGAATTGGGCAGGAGATGCAACAAACGAGTCAGTAAAATAATAATAGAGTAAAGTTTCAGGGAAATTTGTCATACAATTTGAACCAACGTGACCTCACACAGGAAAATCTTGCATAGAAAATTAACAAGTTTTTTTTTTTAATTATTAGAAAGATAATCGTTGCATTGAAAATGACACCTTTTTATAGATTCGATTCTAACTAAATTAGGAATAAATGTCACAAATGGGAAAATATGATAACCCAATTAAACTTCTATTAAAGTAACACATACCAAACTTCTTGATCTCTAAAACGGAATAATTACCACAATCAATTTGAATTTCAAATTGATTTCTTTTCAGCATCACAAGTACTAAAGAATGACCAGTAGCATCGTAGAGATTCAAGAGATTTCAATTAGTCAGAAAAAGAGTTAAACACACAAAAGGAGAAATTAAAGCACAGCAACAAAGAAGAAAAAGCAGAAGTGCGTTTATGAAAAATCACATGTATTTTCCAACTACAATTCAAAGTCTCATCGTGCCATAAAGATAATTTTGCAATCATAGTATGTATACAATGACTACTTGGGAATTAATACATCTTGTTGTACTCTATAACAAAAGTGTTAAAGCTAATATTGTGATTAAAGGTGTTGTAAATGAATGGTCTAAGATTTATCAATGAATGGTTATCTATCTTCAACTATGCTCAATGTTTACATTAAGCTCTAACTTCAAATATTTCAGATGGAAAATGTATGAGAATGTTCATTATGCCATGCACTTCAAGAAGCAAACTCTCCTATGCAAACTTCAATAGAATGATTTGATAATCTTCCTTTTAGTCTATCATTAAATACGAAATACTATAGAATACTGAAATTTGAAAAAAAAAGAGGTTTTTTTTAAAAGGTAAAAAAAGATATGTACTTTTGTGACAAGGAGTTAATACAGGAAGGATTTGAGAAGTTGTAAGAGGAGATTGAATAACGTTCTCTAAGGATGAGGAGACAATGACTCACCTATATTTGAGACTTAACCTGTTACAGCGAAAATATTGTAGACAAAGTGACATTAGAATTCCAACATTTATTCTGCCATGGAGAAATGTTGGGAGAGTGATCAACTGAGATGTCAATCATTTTACTCAAGAGAGAGTAGATATAGTACAAAAGAGTAAATGTGTGGAATTGATCCAAATAGAATAGAAATGTTGAAAATGACAAAGAATGAGTACTCTCATATTTAATGATCAAACAATATATTAGAGGACAAGGGAAAAAATTGGCGGTGAATTAAAGACTAACAGTACATCAATTGAAGCAAATAGCAGGAAGAGAAAAATCTGAGATGAAGATGATTTAAAGTAAATGCTTCAGATTTGTTATTTTTTATTTGATACCACTACCTCCTTTTTCCAACCTTTTTTTTTTTCAAAATTAGCACCAGTTTATTTCTTGAAAAACCTACCTCTTTTCATCTAAAATCTACCCTTTTCTTTTTTTAATAATACAAACACTAACCAAACTTTTATCCCACTAAGTGAAGTCGGCTATATGGATGCATCATTGGGATCGATCTCTTACTATATCATCATCTATATTTAAATAATTTTATCTTATTTTATCATTGATAATCAAGTCTTTTGATCTCCCTCTTCCTCGAATAATATGCATATTTGTCATGGTCTCACAACGTTTGCATTTTAATAAACTATTGCTTGTATGGAATTGGTAGACCTCTAAACTAACTTCCTTTCTTTTTCTAAATTCACTATAAAATAAGGGTTTATTATTTAGGCAATAGGTACAAGAACTTCTTCATTATGTTTTCATTACAAATTGTCCTGAAACTTTCACTTGAGATAGAGCAAGGATGTCATTGTCACCCCTAGGTTCCTTCCTCCGAATTAGGAGTATTGTTAGATTATATTTTAGGGAAAACTATTCTTCTTTGTGTTGTGCGTGAAAAACATGGTGTAGCTTAGCTTATGAAGAATCACATGAGATTTTGAGATGTTATGCAAGGAATTTTGACCTCTTGAAGCTGTTGTACTGAGAAGTAGCGAGAATTTGAGGCATTTAAGTAGACAGTGATCACCTTAATTAAGGGAATTAGAGCCGTAACTTCATCCAATTATACCTCCTTCATTTGTGGTTGTGTTATCCTTGTTCTGGTGTCACATATCATGTTTCTTAGGGACTTGTAAAAAAGGTATATCTTGTAGCTCAAATTAAGAAATTTTTGGGCACTATAGAGGCCATGTTAGCCCTTTTGTAACCATTGTCCTGAAAAGAACAACAACATATCAAGCTTATAACATTGTGTTTAAAAGTCATATATATGACCATTGAGACCCCATAACCTTTTATCAACATACTACTTGGCTAAGTTTTATGGGAATGATAAAATGCACCCATTTTCTTATTACCTTCATGCTAAATGAATGGTGAATTTAACTTTGCCAGTGTAAAACCATGTAGTGGAATGACATTTGTGGATTAAAGTTTTGAGTAGGAAAATCTTGGTAAGAAGCCCAAAGCGGTGGGAGAACTTTAACCTCATTTATTCTTAACTGCTTGATTATAGTATCATAGCCAGAGGTGACACGACACACTATGTGTCATGTCCAACGTAGCCCATAAACAAATGGATAATATTGGGCCAAGCTCAACCAAAGGCATGGGTCCTTACTAAGGCACTAGGGTTGCGGTCGGGGACCCAAGCTTGAAATGAGCTATGCTTGCCTTGGATTGGAATGAGCACAACCTATGAGTAGAATGGTCTGACATTTTTAATATAAAATATTAATATTAGATATTTTTAATAGTATTTAATAACAAATGTCATAATTTATTCTATGTATTTTTATTAATTTGAGTTGTAAATATTATACCAAACTTAAGATGTAATCATGATTTTAATTAATTAAGTTTTTCTAATTTTTTAGATTTATTTTTATTTTTGATTTGCTGTTTATTTTTTAATGAAACCCCACTAGTGGGCTTGGGTCTGTGCCTGTGTTAGCATAGGAGACACAAATCCAAGTTGTAGGTCATTGATGTGCGTATATTATATATGTTTTTATGCATTGATTGACACACATTTACTTGCATTTTATGAGCATGATTTACATTATCGTATCCTATTTCTCTATGATTTTGTTGCTTTTACTCTCTTTGTTTGGAGATTTGCTTTTTGTGAGCAGCTTTGGAGGAAGATCAACAAAGCATGGTCTTGCCTCCCTAGACACGGCCGTAGGCACGATCGTGCTTATTCACTGACATGGGCGTGCCTCACAACGCACGGTCGTGTCTCCTTGGAGTCCCAGAGTTGTGCCCAGAGACATACACGACACGACCGTGCCCAGAGGCACAACCGTGTCTCGCTTCCCGATGGATATACATCGTGGCCGCGTCAAAATGACATGGTCGTGCCTCATTTCAAGAGATTCCATAGGCAGGTTGTGTCCAAGAGGCACGGTGTGCCTCCCTTTGCAGATTTTCCCACGACCCGGTAGTGCCTGAGAGGCACGATCGTGCATTCTTCACCGCGGCACCCATGCCATGGTCGTGCCCACAGGCACGGTCGTGTGGCGAGGAGACAAGGTCGTGTCAAATCCTGGGCAGACTGCAGACCAAAAGTAAAATGGTTATAACTTTTCGCATGGTTGGATCCATGGTTGTGCCACCTATCAAAATAAAAATAACTTCAAGATCTACAACTTTGCTTCAGAAAATCGAGTTTAGCCGTGCTAAAAGGCAAGGTCGTGCCACTTAGGCACGACCGTGTTGCGTCCTCCGCCAAGACTGCAGACTAAACTTCGAACAATCATAACTTTCAGCTCGGTTGGAGCCACGGGTCGTGCCACCCATCAAAAGTTAGATAATTTCATGAGCTACAACTTTGGTTCAGGGTCCAATATGAGAAAACCAGGTTTAAGTGGTGAAAACCCCATTTTAGCGGAGCCACAGATTTGGACAGTTTGGGGGAGGTATAAAAGGGTCAAGCAAACTCTTGCTTGACTCATCTTTGGTTTGGGGCTCCACCCCTTTCCTTGAAGAAGAGTTTTCCCCTCTAGGGGAAACTTAGAGCAGCCATCTTCATCCATCTTGACGATCCGTCCACCACTGGAGCATGAAGATCCTCCCGGAGGCATCAGAAACAAATTGCTAAGCTTTCTCTTCTCTCTTCTTTATGATTTGAGATGTAGAATGCTATTCTTCATGTCTTTTGGTTGTTTCTTCATTGCTATGGAGTAGAACTCCGAAATCTAGGATGTAGGGAGTAAATATGATGTGTTGTTGATGTATGAACTATGAATTTGTCCATTTCTTTGTTCTAATGATATGTTTATTACTTATTCTATTGTGTTGTGCCTTGTGTGTGTTTGACTAAATGTGTGTGTGATGAATGCATTTAGATGTAAAGGATTGGTTGCCACATAGGGGAGATGCTTTAGATCGTATGACCACGGGGCCGGGGGGAGGGGGGGGGGTGCTTTAGTAACAGAGGATATCCCTTTATCTGAACTTTCTAGAGTATCGCCCTGAAATGGAGGCCAATTCTCTACAAGGGATTACTAATTAAAGTTTAATGGGTTTCCCTCAAATCTATGTTAAGAAGTAACTTGTGTAATCTAGACTATATGATAGGGGGCCCTTAGTAATTAGTAATAGAGGGTATCCCTTTAACCATACTTTTTATGTTACCTCTTACTTAATAGCATTGAAATTCAATGGGGTAAACACTCCACTGCAACCATCGCGGGGTCGTATCACTATTTGATTAGAATCCCTACAAGAGAAGCATGGAGGTAAGGAGATGAACAATGCATAGAGATATTAACTAGCATTATAGTGAAACCGAAATCCTAGAATCTTTCCCAAAGTCATCTTCTTTCTTTGCTCACTTGCTCATTCTCCCTCTTAGCTCACTCTCTCTCTCACTTTCTCTCTCTTGCGTTCGTGACCAACACAACCTTCGATGTCTAGATAACTAGCCGTTGCGAATTCAACTAGTGTTTAATCAACAGTGTTGTGAATCGATATTTTTATTACTTGACGACTTAATGTGTCAAGTGCATGCCCATTCCACTCAAGCTTATTTTATGATGAAATCTGACTAATGGGCTTGGTTCTGTGCCCGTGTTGGCACAAGCTGGAGACACATGATCCAGGTTCACGTTGGGTGGAGTAGTGAAGCTGTAGATCATGTCAAACACAACCCATTTTTTCCGTGTCAGGTGCATGTCCACTCCACTCAAGCTTGCTCAGAAAGAAAAGCTCAACCAAAATTAGTCTAATGTGATAATGATACATTGATCTGGTAGCATATGTTTTCCCTTGCTACTTACCTGTTTTCTGCTAATCATATTGCTTTATATATATGGCTGCCTTATTCTATTAACCATTTCCCCATATGACATCTACTTATTTTAACTTTAGATTTAGTAGAGGTGAGTACTCAGAGTGTCAAGTCAGGACGTTAGAGTTGCTCAAAGATAGGTTGTTGGTGTGAGATCATTGGAGTTTCTCTTCATCGTGGAATCCAATGTTTGCTTTATTTTTTCCTTCTACATATTCTATCAGCATTAGCTGGTTTATCTGGTTAGTCTTTCTTTTCATTTGTCAATGTGAAGTCTAAACAATATAAATTTGGTATATAATTATTTGAGTGTTCAACTATTTAATTATTGTTGTTATACATGCTCATACTGGTTGTTCAAACAATCTAGTAATGTGAGTAGTTTCTTAATGTCATGCCATATAGACTGACATCCTGGTAATACTAATAAAATTGTTTGACTTTATGTGCTCCCCGTCTCATCCATGTGAAGGGATCCATTCAAGTCATGACAATTAACAATCACAAACACAAAATGATGATCATGCCAAACATAATTACAAAATATGTAAGTAAGAAATTGAGGTTGGATCCTAACAGTGGTAGAAATTAAAAGTACAATTATGTCTATCATAATATCACTACATAAACAAAATAGCAGTTCTGTCAAACATGATCTATTTGGACTAGGCATGGTAAAAGCTAGTTGCATATAGATTCAATTAAAGCACTAAAGTATTACCACAAAATACATGTTTTTTTGCAGACTAAAATAGATCACAAGAACCAAAAATAAGCACAGGATCATCGATCAAAAAGCTAGTAGCGATACTAAGCTCAGTTTACCTTGGCATTGTTTAACAGCGAGTTAATAGATTTAACCATAGAATCTTTCTCTGCAATCTGAACCCTCAATTCATCAATAGAGATATAAGTTGCTCTCATTTGGTTGATTTCACTATCAGCTGATTTTAGAGCTTCATCTTTCTCTAGTATTTTCCTTTGTAGGTCATTAATCTGTTCCTTTAATATATTTAACTCTTCCTGATCTTTCTGGAGTTTCTCAGTTTCCACATTAAACCCATTAGAAGAATCTTTTTGTTTGTTTCTTTGTGCATTGTCTCCAAAATCCCTTTGTTTCTTTGCAGAAACAGTTGAATTAGCTCTTCCACCTTTTGCCTCAGTCGCCTGAAGTTCATAACATGTTAAGATGGCCATCAGCTCCTTTTTAAGACAATGGACTACAAGATTGCATTCAGAAATGGAAAAAGAAGTTGCTGATTGCAAAGAAAATACTGAGTGACATAAACCCTCTTGTTCTAAAAGTTCCAAATTGTAAATCCAAAGTTATTAAGAATCAAATGAATCACTTTTTACAACCATTTACAGAAAAGATAAAGGAATTTAGCAAATAATACTCATTCTGTAAGTAAACAAGATAAAACTATGATTTAGAAAGAGAGTTTAAAACTTGAGAGTAAAATAAGAAATGGTGAGTGGAGACTTACATTCCTATTATGTTATTCAATGAATTAGCAAGGTCTCCAGTTTTATGACATATTTGTCATTTAACCCTGTTCTTTTGCAACAAGTACCAATCATACACAACGTGTTTCATAAAGAAATGATCTCAAGGCTGAATTCCAGTAGAGCAACAAGCAGCATGGAACTAAAGTTCACAAAAATTTTTGGTGACATATACCAAGATGATTGAGAATTGAGATTCGGAACACCACTATATCTACTAAGAAAATCTATCCCATTTAAGTTTGTAATTCATCCTTCATAGAAAAGATCCAATTCTATTTTAGAAAAAAAATCTAATTCCAATTCTTAATTTGTTTGGATCTACATGAGAAAACAAGATATTCAATTTGTTTGGAATCTTTAAAGTTAGATTTGTTATTTTATTATATATTTCTGTAGACTCATTAATAAAATTCTCAAGAAGTAACAAACAGAAATCCAACTGCTAAAAATAGAAAATTTCAAATCCTAAATCTTTGAGAAAATAGAATTCTAGTTTCCACTTTTTTACCTTCAGAGGAATCTGGCACAGTATAAGAAAATATATTCCAAACTACAGAAAGATCATTCCGCACAGGCTAAAGTGACAGTCAGAGTCACAAAACTTGCATGGGTACATATTTATTCCAACCAATTCCAAGTTCAAATCTCCAATTGAAGCAACAATAACTTGCATGTGCTCTCAGTTCCTACAACAATATTTACTACGAATATTATACCAAGGAAGTTATTAGCGAGTAGTAACTTCATTATTATATTGTTAAGAAATTTCTACTACCACGACTGCAGCATAAATCGAAACATTGAGTAAACTGTTCATAGAAATATATAAGAAAAAGAATGACTCTCCAGAAGCTCTAATAAAAAATATGGAAATGCATAGATCCAAATCAAGATCAGAAATCAGAACAATTGGTATGCTACCTAAAAAAGTCTTTACCAGCAAAATTCGCTGCCATTTCCCTAAATCCACTAGTAGGAAGGCGAAGGAAAGCAAAAGATACTCTCCAATACGATCTAAGCTTCAAGATCCAACCTTTAAAAGAAACTTGATTTTCCTCACCTTCTTTGGGTGGGACGGCGCGGGTGTGTAGATCACAGAAGCCCTCCGCGTGAAGGACGAGCGCGCCCTCCTATCCTACGCAGCCAGACACAAGAGATCAGAGCGATCGCACCTTCCTCCACCACGGAGGAGAAAAAGTGGGAGAATGAAGTACAAAGATTCAAACTTTAGCTCATTCAGAAGATACCATTAGCGATTCAACCAGGGGGACCATCTCAACGAGGTTCTTAAAGAGGACTCGGTCGACATTGCCGCCCTCGGCTGCCTCAGCAGGCGGAGGCGGCGATGGGAGGCGGTGTTGTCGATGACTGCCCTCGGAGAGCCACGTCTTGGCTTCCTGTGTTGGATCCGTAGAGGGGCGGAGCCTGCATGGCCTCTCTATCATTGTAGGAGGAGGAGGAGGAGGAGGAAGCGAGAAAGGGGAAGAGGAGAATACCTTCGCGACTTCGTTGTAAACGTCTTCAAACTTTAAAGTCTGGAATTACCGAAAAGCCACTACGCAGATTCAGTGCCGGCTCCGCCGGCAGCAGGAGATTAACCATGTGTCGTGTCAAATCACCTCCTGCAGAATAAATAGACATTTTATCAAACGGTGCACGTAAAATTTCTTAATTATTAAAATATGTACTGAGATTTTTTTTACCAACAGGTGGATCAAAAAATATGTTCTTCCTCTTATACCCCTCTTGTCAATAAATCGCTTTCTCAATTAGCTTTTCAAGACATCCGAACTACTTTTTCAAAATTTTTAATTTAAAATAATATATTGTGGTTCGGATCCCTAGAGAGTCGAATTTTTCTCACCTTACATATATATTTCTACCTTGCACTACTCGACTCATCATGAAGGTATATATATATTTCTACCTTGTCCCAGATAGTGAACTTGTTCTAGAAGTGACTTTAAAGAGTCGACTTAAAAGAATCGTTGAGGAAGATAAGTGTTGAAGGAGAAACTTCAAGCAACAGTTTGTTTGATAGAAGGAAGAAAAAGATTTAGTAATGTACGTATGATTAGCTACTTAAAATTTGTGTATACGGTGAAAAGAAATAGTATAAGGTTCTTATAGGGCTTATTTTAGCTAGACTCTGTTCTGCTCTAATATGATATCAGATCTAGTTTTATACATAATCAACTCTTTCTATTAATTTTTTGTTTGGAGAAGGATTCTAACGGTGTCATGCATTACATAAATAGGGTTCTCAGAACTTGTTTAAACTTACGATAAATTCATGGTTGAATACGACCTCGGGTCTGATATCCTTTGATATCAGGCCCTAGGAGGGCCTGATATCTTACTATATCAGGCCCGAGGAGGGCTTGATATGAAAGGATAGGGCCTGATATCAAAGGATTTCAGGTCTTAGGAGGGTCTGATATACTTAAAAGTTTGTTTTTTAAATTATTGAAACATTTGATTATGAATTTGAAAGTTTGTCAAATTTAATTGTAATTTATTTTTCAGGGATGATAATGTTGTTGACGAAATTCTCTCTGAGATATGGAATACTCTTGATGATAATGCTGTCATGGGAAATTGAACAGAAATAGGTAGTAGTAATATTCCATTACCTTCCGAGTACAGTAGTAATAGAATTACAAGAAATTTGACATTTGATTTAAATGAAGAAGCAAGTAATCTAGAAGATGAGTGTCTGAATTCTTCTACAAGACTTGTTAAATATTTTAGCCAACCTGGAATGAGGAGGAAGAACATAAAATCCAAAATGCAGATGAATTATAACCCAGTACAAGTGTACTAGAATTCCAAGCTGATGATATACAAATTGAGGAATATGAATTTCCCCCAGATCGGTACAGTGACTTAGAAGAGGAGTTTCCAATAGCTGATGATCCTTATATTTTGAATTCTCAATTGTAAACTGGCCAATTGGAGAGGCAGAGGCAAGAGGTGAGCATGAATTTTTTGTGGGACAGATTTTTCATCTAGACAAGAATTCAAGAATGCACTTGTGAAACATGTCATGGTTAAGCATATGAGATATAACTCAGTTGACACTCGAAAAAATAGAGTTAAAGCAATGTGCTTCAACCAACCATATACATGGAGTGTAGTTACCCGGGGGAAGTAGAGTTCACTGTTACAAAATATGTAAAGGAATACCAATGTGAAACTGTTAGGGAAAGTGCTGATCATCATGCATGTTCTTCATCATTTGTTGCTTCTTTTGTTGAAGAACAATTTCTTCATAATGAACAATACAAACCAAGTATGATTATAGCAGATATTAAAGCTAGATTTGGAGTGACCATATCATACAGAAAATCATACATAGCTAGGGAGAAAGCATTGAAAAAGGTCGTCGGAGATTATGATGAGGTATATAGAGATCTTCTACAATATATGCGTGAGTTAAGAGCTAAAGATCCTGAAACTTATGTGGCACTATACAGGAATGGTAATAATGAGTTCCAACGATGTTTTTGGGGTTTTGATGCTTATCGAAGGGTGTTCAGGTAATATTTGCGTAAATTTATCGGAATTGATGCCACATATCTAAGAGGAAAGTATCCGGATGTATTGTTGATTGCTACAGCGATTGATGGTAATGACAATGTTCTCCTAGTTGCCTTTGGAATAGTCTTATGTTTTACAACACATGCCCTTAGAATATTAAGTGTGACATCAAATCTCATTTTCCTCATGTCTCCTTGTTTGAAATCCATCTTCTCACCATATAGGAGACATCGAACGTATTACATCATTAAAAAGACACAGTCCACGCTGAAAATAACATCAGTAATTTTGATTTCAATTAGTGGGTTTATAAAATACTTTTCAATTTAAACTCATTCTCATTTACTTACCTTTCTTCTTGTTGGGAACAATTTACTCTGACGGAGCCCCATTTATCCAAGGAATGATGACTTTGTAGATATGGATGAATAGCCGTAAGTTGCTCGCGAGTATATTGTTTTAGTTCTTTTACCTGTAAGTAATATCTTGAATTTAAAATTCACCATCAATAAAATTCACCATCAATAAGATTTTATACTAAATGATTAACATAAAATTCACCATCAATAAATTCACCACTGAGCCAAATTCATTCTTATATTTACGGCCACTAGCAAGAGAATTTAAATGATTGAAAGTCAGTGATTATGTATCCACCGACAACAAGTGAAAGTGTGCATTATCACTGCACAAAGGTATTAAAATATATCTAAACCTTTGATCTATCAAATCTGTCTTCATCACTTGTTGCAGGGCAAACTTTCTTGAGGATCTTATTGATGACTAAAAAAATACACATACAAAATTATTAATAACCAAATCATAATATTATGTCTACTACAATATATCTTCTAAATTCATTTAGATCACTTATTGTGAAGAAGGTTGAACAATATATTGACTTGTTGTATGACCTACCATATGCGGATGCTCCCTTAAATAGAATTTTACAAAAGGCATCAATTACCTCGCCTTTTGTAAAAACCTCTCCATTCAAGACAGATAAGAATGAATGCATATTCAAAGCAAAGGGTACATCCTCCCAAAAAATTCAGTTGTCAATCTGTCAAGTTAATCGATAAGATTATATATTAAAGAAAAAGATATATTAAATAAACTATAGCTTACTTTAGGTTCTCCAATTTATGTAGTAGGTAGGTCACATCTTTATCTTGATTTTTTTTCTTCGACGTTATAAAATGCTTCTTCACAAACTACATTGATAAATATAAAAAAATAATTAATTACCAAAATCAACTTAATTGACCTCTTTTACATGCAAGTAAATTGTTGGATCGAGAAAGACCGATAGAGGGGGGGTGAATATCGGAAAATGTTCGGATTTAACAGAAAGAGCAGTTACGCAGCGGAATAAAATCAAACAACGCAAACACCAGTAGTTTACTTGGTTCGGAGCCTGGGTCGACTTCTACTCCAAGGCCCACGGTCGTTGACCGTTTACTTTGGGCAATTCTATAATGCGCAAAACGGTTACAGAGTAAGATTACAAAAATGACTGTAAATAGAGAGTTACACTCTGTTTTACCAACTCCCGGTTGTAGATCGAGTTTCGGTGCAGCGGGAGGTCGATGACGCTACGGACTTGAGTTGGGAAGTTCCTGGAGCAGAGCGTAGTCGTCAGAGCGTTTGGAAGCGTTGAATGAAAGCGGTGTTGAAGCTCGGGGTCGAGGGGTGCTATTTATAGCACCTAGGGGCGCCCTGGTCATCGAGGGCGCCCTGCCACGTGTCTCCCGATCCGTGCTTCGCTCGGTCAAGCCTTATCGCACTAGAATAGGGATGAGGTTTGACCTCTGGGGCGCCCTGGTCGCAGAGGGCGCCTTGGTTGACTTTTTCCGCGCAGAAGACTCGGCTGTGGATAGAGCTAAGGCTTCGCAGAGAGAGCTGGAGGCGCCTTGGCTGCTGAAGGCGCCTTCACTGACGAAGGCACCTTCGCTGCTGAGGGCGCCTTGCCCAGTAAGCAGCTGAAGCCCATTTGCTTCGTTTGGTTCTGGTTCACCTTGAGGGCGCCCTGGACACTTAGGGCGCCTTACTCAGCTGTTGCCTCACTCCTTTGAGGCTCTCTGAGTTGCAGACACACGTCCCTTTGGTCCTGCATCAAGGGTTAGTCCAAAACACAACAAAACAATAATTTTATACAGCCTTAGCTGTCTTGGTTCTGACTTTGGTCTCCAAAATGGAGCCCTAGGTCGAACCGACGCCTAATGTTCCCTCAAGGGGAACGCGTCCTCACCTACTCCTCTCGGGAGAGTTTTACCTGGTGCCAATCGGATCCTCCAGTTGGACTTTTGCCCGGCAGTCCTTCGCCAGGTCTTGAGGTACCAAGCTGCCTTTCGCTTGGTGCCTAGCAGCCCTTCGCTAGGTCTTTACTTCTGGCAGCCCTTCGCCAGTGCCTAGCATTCCTTTGCTAGGGCTTTGTCCATTCTGGCAGTCCTTCGCCAGTGCCTAGCATTCCTTCGCTAGGACTTTGTCCAGTCTGGCAGTCCTTCGCCAGTGCCTAGCATTCCTTCGCTAGGGCTTTTCCTGTACACTCAAGAAACTTGTTAGGCACCAATGAACCCTTAACTTTTGAACCCTTTTGTCAATATCAAAACACAGGTTTGACTTGAGTGCAATCTGCACCAACAATCTCCCTCTTTTTGATATATGACAACCTAGTTCAAAAGGTTAAGGGAAAAAATGCTGAAATTGAAATCCTAAGTTGGATTCCCTCCCCCTGGAAGTAATCTCCCCCTAGGTTTTTCAAAAGTAGGTGGTTTTAGTTTAAATACTTAGAAAATTTTATTATCGAAAAACATTTTAAGTATTGGCTGAGTTTTTCAAGAAAAATGTTCTAGGTTTGAAGAAGTTTTCACATTTTAGCAAATTTTGAGTTTCAGGAAAACTTTTTAAACTTTAGACTTTTTCAGTTTTTGAAAACTCTTGTTTTAAAAAAAATTGAGACTTGGAAAACTTTTTCAGACTTAGAAAATTTTCAGGATTTGGTAAAAAAGTTTCAGACTTTAAAAAAAGCTTTTCAGAGAAAAAAAATTAATAGCAATTCAGAGCAAAAAGAATTTTAAGAAAATTGAGCTTTCAGAGTTAGAAATTTTGGAATTTTGTCAAAAACATTTTTGTGAATTTTGGAAAAAACATTTTTGTTCCCTGTTTCCCTGTTTCCTTTCCAACTCTCCCCCTTTGACATATATCAAAAAAAATGCACAAAAAGATATTTGCAATAATAAAGCAATTGCTGTACTGACTTGAGCTAGGACCTAAGTCTGGTTAAATCTTTTAGGGACCTGTCTAACCCATTTAGCTACTTACTAACTGTTATAAACAGTAGCTTTTGCTAGAGTTAGTCAAGTTAAGTGCATTGTTCAAGTTAGATTGTCTAAACTTGACACTTGACCTGATTGCTGTTCATTTAGTGCCCCAATTGCTGCCGATGCACTGACTTAAAGCATCTTGAATTGAGGCAAAGACCTAAGCATCTCAACCCTTTCTAGGTTATCAATCAAAAGTACCCTAAGGTGCTTGTGAGATGCTGGCTTCTAGATCTATAGGTGCATGCAATTCTAGGGTTAGAGCCTAGGCTAAGTCCATTTCGAAAAAGAGGCCCTAGTTTTGAAGGGGGTAGTTTTTGAAATAAGACTAAGAAAAAAAAAATTTTAAAAGAAACTTTTTCAAGTTAAATTAAAAAAACATTTTAATTTAAGATTAATTTAAAAATCAAAAATCAAAAACCGAATGATTCTATTCTACTAAGCATAATCCTAACTGCCTTCTCAGTGAGCTGAACTCAGACTCAGGTAAGGGTTTAGTGAATATGTCAGCTAGGTTGGACTTGGAGTCTACATGCTTAAGGACTATTTCACCCCTAGCTACGTGATCTCTTACAAAGTGATGTTTTACTTCTATGTGTTTGGTTCTAGAATGTTGAATTGGGTTTTTGGTTAAGTTGATTGAGCTAATATTATCAATATTGACTTGGGTCTGATTGTAGTCTAGCTGAAAGTCTTTAAGAGTGTGCATCATCCATAAGAGTTGAGCCACACATTCTCCTAGGGCTACATATTCAGCTTCAGTTGTGGATAACGCAACACAGTGTTGCTTTCTACTGCACCAACTTACTAAGCTGTTTCCTAAGAGTTGGCAGCTTCCACTTGTACTTTTTCTATCTAATTTACAACCAGCATAGTCAGAATCAGAGTATCCTGATAACTTAAAGGATGAGGTTCTAGGGTACCAAATCCCTACATTTAGGGTGCCCTTAATATATCTTAAAACTCTTTTTAGGGCTGCTAAGTGAGTTTCCTTAGCACATGTTTGGTACCTAGCACACATTCCTACTGAGAAAAGTATATCAGGTCTGCTGGCTGTAAGGTACAGTAGACTTCCTATCATACTTCTGTATAATTTTAAGTCTACTGGTTTACCATCAGGGTCACTATCTATTTTTATATTTGTGGCCATTGGAGTACTTATGCTTTTAGAGTTATCCATTTTAAATTTCTTAATTAGTTCTTTAGCATATTTAGTTTGATGTACATAATTTCCATCCTTGGTTTGTTTGATTTGTAACCCTAAGAGAAATTGAGTTCCCCAACTAAACTCATTTCAAACTCATTTTCCATTATTGTTACAAATTCTTTTAGAAATTTAGAATTAGTTGATCCAAATATTATATCGTCTACGTAAATTTGGGCAATAAATATATCCTTTTCTAAAATTTTAACAAACAAGGTTGGGTCAATTTGACCTTGTTTGAATTCTTTAGAAATCAAGTAGTTGGATAGTCTTTCATACCAGGCCCTAGGTGCTTGTTCTAGTCCATAAAGGGCTTTGCTAAGTTTATAGACATAATCTGGTTTTTCTATATCCTCAAATCCTGGGGGGTTGTCCTACATAGACTTCTTCTTTAATGAGCCCATTCAAGAAGGCTGACTTTACATCCATTTGGTATAATTTGAATCCTTTATGGATGCAAAGGCTAGTAACATCCTAATAGACTCAAGTCTAGCTACAGGGGCATAGGTTTCATCATAATCCAACCCTTCTACTTGACTGAATANAGACAGGGAGAGAAGCAACAGAAGGTAAGTGCACCAGTGGTGGAGGAGTGGGTACAGACCAAGAGTAGACACTGCCTTTAAGTAGACCTTGATGGAGAACAACCCCCGTGCAAGGATCCTTCACCTGAAAAGTAGAGCAAGAGAAAAGAATGATGACGTCATTAGTTTTACAAAGTTGGGAGACGGACAAAAGGTTCTTATTAATTGATGGAGGAACACAAAAGTTATTCAGAAACTTCAAAGAAGGAGTAGAGGGTGGTAAGAGACAACCTGTATGAGTAATGGGAAGTCTAGCGCCATTGCCAACACTAACACCGTCAAAACCAATATACGGAGCATGCAAAGAGAGATTGGATAGGTCAGAAATCACATGATGGGTGACGCCAGAGTCAAGGATCCAATTAGATAAAGAGGGTGATGCCATAGTGTAAGCAGCAGCCGACGGAGCAGGCGGTTCATAAACATCACGAGACGAGCCAGTGCGGGTGCAGGAGTAGAAGCAAGCTGATATGAAAAATTAAGGCAGCGCTGAGCAAAATGACCTTGATGATTACATAACTGACAGCATCCAAGATATGGGCGTGAGACACGCTGACCCTACGCTTGAGAGTGTGGCTGCTGTTGTGGTTGGGAGGGCCATGAACCATTGGGACGAGCACTAGTGGGTGGATGAGCCACCGCAGGTGCATAAGATGGTTAGCTTGAGAAGGTAGTAAATCGAGTGGTAGGGTAGGCAGTGGCCAGAAGAGTGATCTCTGTATCCCTACCAGCGGTAAAATGGGCTTCATGATTGAGGAGTTTCTCATGGAGTTCTTCAAACGAGATTGCAGTGTTCCGGGCTTGAATGGTGTGGGTGAGTTCCTTATAGTCATCAACAAGACCATGAAAGACTTTGATGGTGAGGTCCTCAATGTCAAGAGGGGCATTCATGAGCGCTAGTTCATTATACTTGGATTTGATAAACTGCATAAATTCAGTGATAGATTGGGAGCCTTTGATTGGATTGCGAAGTTATATTTTGAATTATGTAATGCAACCACGAGAGGGCGTGTCATAGGTGAGAGCTAGCAAGGGTGTTTCAGACATCATGAGATGTGTGAGCGGAAGCAATTACTAAGGATTGAGAAAGAGATCCAATAATAATATTCAAAATGAGTTCATCCTAGTGAATCTAGGTAGAATATGCAAGATTAAGAGTCTGAGCATCGTCGACAGTATGTAGTTTGTCCAGATAAGGGTGAGAATCACCAACAAAGCCAAGAAAATCATGATCAGTAAGGGGGGTCGTAAACTGTAAATGCCATGAGAGATAGTCGTTTCAAAGGCGCATGAGCAACAATATTGAAGGTGATCGAGACAGTTGCAGAAACAACCATACGAGCGATAGGAAAAAAACTTTGAGAGAGAGAGTGAGCGATGACAACGACAGCTAGGCGTGTCTAGAAATTGTGACGTAAGCTAGCTAGAGACACTGATACCATGAAAAAAATATTTAAGAAATATATTTTTCATATATTCATAATAATGATACATGCTGTATATACATGAGATACAGATAAAAAAATATGTAAAAAATATATAAAATAAATTTTAAAATGTCATAATAATTTTAAAATATCCTAATACTTTCTTGCACAGGAAGAATTGATCATTTAAAAGGCCGCTCGGTCATCTATTTTCCTTATTTTTGTTGTTTCTTTAATTTATCGTGGGACCACCGACTGGCGCTTTGGTGACCCTTAAATAGGAAGAGGATAAATGCGACGCTTTATCCACGCGAATGACCGTACTGATGGCAACATCAGCAGCATACTTTATATGCACCAGCGTGTTATTGATTGAAAATATTTCATTAATTATTTAATTTTAAAATTAAAATACAGTAAACAATAATAAATTATCATTTTAAATATTCATAATTTAATCTTTAATTATAACATATTTTATAAAAAATTCCTTTTAAACGAGACGTGAATCCTAAGATGTTGGACTTCTAGGTCACCTATCACGAGCACTTTTCGATTTGTTCTAACGACCGATGAAATCTTTCGTTGAACTGTATCGATCATCCGATATCGAAAAAAATCTTATTAGTCATTTTTTATATACACTAGTATGCATCAACGGCCCTCGGCATTATGATGCAGTGGTAGGGTAACTAGTTGTTAACTCAGGCATCCGCGGTTTGATCCCCAGCTACGGCACATTTTATAAGAATTTTTTCTCCAAATGGGGCGCGAATCCTGGGACGCTGGGCTTCTAAACTACCCACCACGAGCGCTTCCCGATTTACCCTGGTAACCGATGAAAAATTTCTATGAGACCGGATCAATCACCCCAGATTCAATTTGTCTACTATCTGATTCATCAATTGTTTTTTAGTATGCATCAACAATTGGAACATATTATTTTTCTCGATTTATAAATTAAATATATAGACCAATTCTAAATTCAGGAATATTAAGTTAAATTGATCTTCACTAAGAATAAATTAAGATAAATATTATATATAAATCTATTGAAATGTCATATTTATATAGAAAATAAGAAATATTTTATTAATTTTTATCAATTGACTAATAATATATATATATATATATATATATATATAATTTTAAAACTATAAATTAAGTTATTGCATGAGTAATAAGAAGTCAATGATTGATAAAGAAAAAATAATCGAGAAAACATTGTGAAATTAGAAAGAAAGTCAATATTATACCTGTATAATAAATATAATATATATAAAAATACAAAATACGTTAATAATTTAGAAGAATATTATTTATAAAATAAAAACTTTTTATATTTTTTTTAAGGACGACAAGATCTGAATCCGGACTTTTCCCTCTGCATATATATTCCATCAGATAAATCCGGACGGCATTTTTCTCCAATACTAGTAATAAAATATTCAAGAAAAACTCTACACCGTATGGCGGTTGTTACTGCGTACACGACAACTATGCCCACGCTTATTCACGATATCTGCCATGGCGGTAAAGGACAAAGAAAACAAAAATCATTTTGCGCAAATTTATGCAGATTTCTCCGATAGGATTCTGATACTGCTTCTTCGTCAGGAATAGGAATTGTGATCATGCAATCAGTCAGGAAGAAGAAGATGATGGCAACCGTTCCCCCGTTTTTTTCACTGGGTTTCCTCTGTTTCTTGTCCTCTGTTCTATCGGCCTCGGTGACCACCCGTTTGCCTGGATTCCGAGGGCCATTGCCCTTCTACTTAGAGACAGGGTTAGCTAGCTAGCTGCCGCCCCGTGCTTACGTTTGTTGCGTGATCTCCATCAAACTCAGCTTTCACTGATGCAGGTACGTGGAGGTGGACAGGGAGAACGGTGGCGAGTTGTTCTACTACTTCATCAAGTCGGAGAGCAAGCCGGCGGAGGACCCTCTGTTCCTCTGGCTAACCGGCGGCCCCAGGTGCTCTGCCTTCAGCGGCCTGGTCTTCGAGATCGGTGGGTGTAATTTCCCTGTTTGCTATGATTAACTACTCTCGTTTAATTTCATAGTAGGAATCCACTCGCAGGCCCCCTGAAATTTGTGACAGCCGCGTACAACGGGAGCTTGCCGAGCTTGGTCTACAATCCCTATACCTGGACCAAGGTAATTTCTTCTTCTTGTTCAGTAATCGTCTAATCGAGGAGGGAATATGATGCATGCTTTTTGAGTTTTGACCCTGTCTACGTGAAAACATACATGCAGGTAGCCAACGTGATCTTTGTAGATTCCCCATTGGGTTCTGGATTCTCATACTCGAGAAAAGATGAGGGGTATGATGCCAACGATACGTCTTGGTCTGAACAGGCTTATAAGTTTCTCATACAGGTGGGAAAGATCATATATTCCTGATGTATTCACTGTAAATGCCTTAAAGATGCAATCTTTCACTGTTGCAGTGGCTTCTTGAGCACCCACAATTCATCTCCAACCCCCTCTACATTACTGGGGATTCATATGCTGGAAAGATTGTGCCAATTGTGGCTAAAAGAGTGATGGATGGTAACTCTACTTTTAAAGTAGCTATTGTGCAGTGAGAATCCCTTTTCTATGATAGTTTACATGCCATTTTCATTTACTGCAATCCAGATATTGATGAAGGGAAAGAACCACTACTTAACCTCCAGGTAAATTGCTCGAATTGATGGGCCATTGGCAATGAAGGGAAAAAGCCTAATTTGGATCTTTCAGGGTTACTTGATTGGCAACCCAGTCACAGGAGGGAAAGTCGATAAGAATTCTCAATTACCTTATGCGCACGGCATGGGGATCATATCTGATGACTTATTTGAGGTAATCTTAGTCCTGTTATCGATCATTTCGGATCGAATGTATTGAAATGATCTCTGATTTCACCTTACTTTCTGAACTTTCAGATGACACAAAGAAGCTGCGTAGGACAAGATTATCGAATTCCCACCAATTCCCAATGTGCAAAGTATCTTGACGCATATGACAATGTGAGTTTATACGTGCATTGCCTTGTCATGAGCATACTGCAACTTGTATTGATCGGCATGCTTCATGGACCAGTTCTATTCAGAAATTAATCCGGGTCACATTTTGGAAATGGTATGTCCTCCTGATTATGAAACCAACCACCTGCATCGTCGTATGATTGCGACTTCTGATAAGAGAAACTCGAAGCAGAATTTGCATTTTCTTCGATCACCTCCATTGCCTGACCTTAGTTGTCGAGTAAGAACTCACTGAATGGATCTCTGACTTCATTGTGCCACCCAAAATTTATAAGTTTTCTTTTGTCCGATCACAGACTTATGCTTATGTTCTATCATACTATTGGGCTAACACTAATATTGTGAGGAAAGCCCTCGACATCAAACAGGTACTGGAGCTCTTCCTTTTGGTTCAATCATTTACTTATTTTGCAATAGTAAGCCTCATGAATAACACACTTTTTATCGAAGGGGACGATTAAAGATTGGGTGAGGTGCAATTATACCTTACCATATACATACGGATTTGACAGTAACATCGACTATCATCTTAGCCTTTTGCAAAGAGGCTATCGTGCTTTGGTTTACAGGTGATTAAGTCGATACAAAAAATTCTTTGTTGTCTTGTTAGAGAATTTCTTGTTGGACATAAAGCTTCGTTCTTCTTAGTGGGGATCATGACTTGGTGATACCCTTTCTGGGGACAAGACAATGGATAAAGTCTTTGAATTCTTCTATCGTCGATAATTGGAGGTCTTGGCATGTCGATGGTCAAGTTACAGGGTGAGACTTTGAACAGATGTTTTTACATAAAACTCAACTTTTGTGAGATTATTCTAATTGCTCTTCGTGCAATTGCGATAGGTATACAATGGCATATTCTAACAATTTGACATTTGCTACCGTAAAGGTGAGATGAAAACGAATACGATCGATGTGTTTCTTTTTGTTATTTGTTAAAATAAATCGTTAGAAATCGAGTGTTTGTGTTCTTAATGTAGGGTGCTGGTCACACAGCTCCAGAGTACAAACCGAAAGAATGTCAAGCTATGATCTCAAGGTGGATTGCAAATGCACCTCTATGATATGTTCTTCCTTTCATCATAGCATCATCTTAATACGAAGACGCGATTCATGAAAAAAAAACACCAAAATAACATGTACACCACGATGGTGATTGCTTTGTATATCATCTGTCATCGCTTATGTAAAAGATATTGATAATAATCTTCGACATTGTGTATAAACATAAAAGTGAGGGTTCAATATGGTGGTAAAGTGGTGGGGTTCATTTCCATACAACAACGGTTTGAATCTCATGCAAGACATTTGAAGCTGAGGTTGTAGGATAAAATCCACATGGGCGGACTTAATCTCATTAATGGGCTTATACGTGATTAACACACACAACTAACGACAATTAAATAATTAAATTTCAATTGAGTAATCTAATATTTGTAGCATGAAGGGGGTTGTATTATGAATGTGCATTATGTTAAACTAGAAAATTTTTTGAGGGTTTAAATGTAAGAAAATCTTAAATTAAGGGCTAAGTCGAATTATCTGAATTAAGAGGGTTTAAATGCAAAACGTCATCCACTTACAAAATTCAATTTTTCCTCTCCAAATCGCCACAAATCCTATTTGCGTGCGTAAAGGTCTAAAGGTCTTGGGTTCGAGCCATGGGGTTGGTGGGACATAAATCTCTACATCATATGTAAAAAGTCTCTCCCCACAACCTTTTGCCTTTTTAGTCATCGTGATTTACCTCTTTCGTGTTGGTCCTGAGAAGGACTGACCGGGGTGCTGGGGTGAGCGTTTTTGCCTTTTGCACTATTTGCGTGCGCGATTCTTCCCTTTTGCTTGAGCCCGATGCCGCTGCCCTGTTCGCGATTCTTCCTCCTCCACGTGACCCTAGCCGACCAAGCCAAGTGATCTTTACTTTTCTCTTCTCCGCTTCGATCTGTCAAGTGTCAGTGTTGAGCGGTCCTAGGGTACGTAGATTTTCGCCGACCATCCACGACCGATGGGTACTTGGTTTTTAGGGTATGTTTTCCAACCTTGTTTTCCTCGGTTAAATAGATCTCTAAATTTTTGCAGTACCGACTCTGTATATATGCTTCGACAACAATAGAAACCACAAAGGAAGAATAATTTTACCATAGAATACTTTTCTTCAGCTGCAACAATAACACTGATTTGATTAGTTGATCTGTTTCTTTCATCAAATCCTGCGTAGTTTACAGTGCACTACATCAACTGTGGGCTCTTGCTATCTTCCCAATGGAATTGAAATGTTGATGTATATGAGATTTGTCTTTCTTTTTCTCCATGATTCGAGGGCACCAAAGTCATAATTATATTTCTAAAAAAGAGGAATTGAGGGGGCGCTTGGTAAACGGGTTTAAAAGGCGAGAATAAAAATAAAATCTATTTCATTTCATTTATGATGCTTGATAAATAGAAATCGAAATCAAAATATGGATATGATACCCTTGATTTTATAACCCAGCCCGTACTAAGTTATTATTAAATTCATAAACTCCTCAATCAAAACACATTACCATCCCCATTGCCGAATATATACCAAGCAGTCCCTAAATTCTATTGGTTCTTGGATATAAAGGTTGTTGGGTTGATATGGAATAATGTGTATATGTAGGTGTTGGATGGAAATGGTAGCTCATGGACTTTGTCTTGCGCGGTTGAAAACTTAGAGCTGCTAACCTTTTTTCCGTTTTCAATTTGATAAGTTATGTCCTAGTTAAATTTGTGCTTGACTCTTTAACATTCCTTCTTTACTACTGATGGTACAAGAATGCTTGCTTAAGTCTAACTCGGTTGCACTTTCAAAACCTTTAAAGCCCGTGTTACTGAAATTTGTACTAATACAATAACCAATATTCAGCAACTTTCTGCTATCTCCACTGTGTAATTTGCTGTGCGAACTTTAGTACAGTTTGAGTTTAAGGTGTTCCATTGGATTTTCATGTTTATGTGTTTATGTTTTTCCTTGAGTTTGCAACTTTGCATGAAACCTAGTATGGAACATCTCCTCAACGTAATGATTAAAATCTAACAAACATGAATTATGCTAATAAGTGAGATTAACTAATTGGATTAGATGATTCAAACAATATATGAATTAATCATTTAATTAGGATCAATTTAATGAACATTACGATTTGGACGATCCTAATTAATTTTGATATTTAGTTAGTTGTTATATATATACATAACTAAACTTCATCCTTGATACTGAACTTTGACTTTAGACTCGTATGGTTAATCGTGGGAGGTTCTCTTGGACACGTTCTATATTTAAGGCGGTACTTCTTCTTTGTATCCTGTAGTTTATTGAACTTAAATGTATGACCTGTTTTATTTTTGAGTAGGATTGCGCTACCTTATCTTTGTCTTTGAGATTATCCATTGATACTTTCTTTGTTTAATTTTTGAGCTAATTAAATTTATGTTCATACAGTTTTGCCTGTTGATTTTCTGATCTATAAAGTACCACTTATATGCGAATACTTAAGAATAATCATTAAACACAACTAGGGTTTGGTTGACATTAGATATACCCTATCCAGTAGATTAGCTATATGTTTATTGATTCTGGTATTTATTTATTTATACCGTTGTATTGTTGTGACTTGGTTGGTTATGCATATTAGTATCATGCATCATATCTGCATAGTGCAAGATGACGAACATCGACTTCCTTATGGTTAAGCCTGTCATCAGTCATTTAGTTTCTTTACCCACTCAACCACTTCTGAATAGTGGTAGTTGCTAGAGTGTGAGCTATCGTCCTGTTGTGCCACACTCAACCACTTATGGGTAGTGGATGTTGGAGTTGTAGGCAAAAAGTTGATACCCTCTCCGTTGTTTTCGAGGGATAGAAGAGATGTTGGTGGCTTCCCCTTTTTCCTGGGGTTTTGGAGAAGTTGGCTCCTCAACATCCTGTCCACTCAACCACTAAAAGTAGTGATAGTTGTTCTAGTGCGTATAATTGTCACAATCCTATCCACTCGACCTCACAGATATAATGTGATGGTGGCTTAACTAGCGGCAGGGGTGACACATATCATTGCATCATATACATTTATTACATCTTGTATTGTCTTGTGTTTGCTGCATTTGCATGAACTATGATTGTTACATTTGGTTGACATACATGTATAGTTTGTTATGACACTGTCATTTAGTTTTGTTGGAAAGAAAAGGATGATGAGGTAGGAGGTGTAGAGAGAAAGGAGAGAACAAAATATACTTCGAGTAGCAATTGAAACTTACAAATTGAACTCACACAATTACAAGCACCCTCATGAGTTATTTATACTAACTTGGTTGAAAAGATTTAATCAAATACATATAGTATTTCAAGAGACCAACTTTAAGGTCATTTATTGCCTTTGAATTGATGGTGAATTGAACACTTTGCCAACTTGATTTTCACCTTTTCATGCCTTTATGTAGTGACTAATTTTGCTTTTGCTTTAGAAGATGTGCAACATTTGATGTCAACTACAACAATCTCCTCCTTGATATTAGAGTTGCAAGTTATTCCAAGCCTTTCTCTAAGCTTTCCAAACCTTGCTCGTGGCAACGGCTTCGTCAGAACATCAGCTACCATCTCTTCTGTTGATATGTGTTCCATATGGATCTGCTGCTCCTTCTCCATTTCTTTCAGATAATAAAACTTTATCTTCATGTGTTTGGTTTTATTGTGAAAAAACTGGATTCTGGCTCATGGCTATGGCAGACTTGTTGTCACATATAATTGTTATTGCTACTTCTTGATCATGATTCAAGTCGCTCAGCATCTTCCTGAGCCATATAGCTTGATTAGTTGCTGCAACATACTCGACCTCGACAGTAGATTGTGCCACTATTTCTTGCTTCTTGGAGTTCCAAGTGATTATTCCTGATCCAAGACTGAAGCAGTGCCTTGAGGTGCTCTTCATGTCTTCTTTTGAGCCGCCCCAGTCACTATCTAAATACCCGTGCAATACTACCTTCTCATTCTCCATGGACTTACGATATAGAATTCCATGGGTTATGGTACTCTTCAAGTACCTCAAGATTCTCTTTGCTTCTACCATATGTCCACGCAGAGGATTGACCATATATCTTGATAGGTAGCTTGTTGCAAACATGATATCCGGTCGGCTATGTGCTAAGTATAATAGGCTGCCGATCAGACTTCGAAACTTTGTTGCATCTGCCAAACTCATTTCTTTACCATCATCAGTTCGGTCATAAACCATAGGAGTGTGCATTGGCTTACATTTCTCCATGTTGTGCGCCCTTAGGACCTGCATAAGATATTTTTGTTGATGTAAGAAAATATCATTCGTTTGTCTTTGGATCTCCATGCCAAGAAAATAATTCAACTCTCCAAGCTTGTTCATCTCAAACTTCTCCTCCATAGCAGCTTGAAAATCTTTTATTTGAACTTGGCAGCTCCCACTGATCAAAATATCATCGACATATATAGAAACTATGAGTATTTGATCACCTTTGTTTTTGATGTAGAGAGTTGCTTTATTCCAACTCCTCCTGAATTCTTGCGAGATCAAATAGTCATCGATCTTTGCATACCAAGTTCTCAGTGCTTATTTTAAGCCGTACAATGCTTTTTTTAGCTTATACACCTTCTCCTCCTCACCTTCTTTATAGAATCCTTCTGGTTGTTCTACATATATCTCCTCTTGGAGGTTGCCGTTCAAGAAAGAGGATTTCACATCCATTTGATAAATTTTCCAAGAATGATGAGCGACCAAAGCTAAGATAAGTCGTATGGTATCATACCTGGCCACTAGTGCAAAGGTTTCAGAATAGTCTATTCCTTCCTTCTGAGCATAGCCTTTGACAACCAACTTGGCCTTATACTTATTCAATCTTTCAACTGGATTGAGCTTTAGCTTGTATATCCACTTCACTCCTATAACCTTCCTGTTGCTCGGTCTATCCACCAGACTCCAGGTTCTTTTCTTCTCTATCATCTCAAGCTCTTGTTTCATTGCTTGTTCCCATTCAGGATTGCCATACGCCTCTTCAAAGCAAGATGACTCTTCAACAGCCGTCTTACATCTTTCATAGATGTCCGAGAGGCTTCGGGTTCCTCTTATCGTGATGTCATCTTCGTCTTCTCCAAAATTAATTCCTGTTGGTTTACTTCCTCAACTTCTTCATCTTCATCTTCATCCTGCATGACGTTCGACACTGGCGTCATAGTATGAATAATTTTCTTGTCCTTCCAATTCCATATGGAATGCTCATCCACCTTGACATCTCTTGCCACAATAATCTTCTGGCTTTCAACGTTGTAGAGTCTATAGCCTTTGGAGTATAGATTATAACCAACAAAGATGCAAATGTCTGCTCTTCTATCCAACTTGTCTCTTCTTATCTCTAGAACCCAAGCATAACATGTACTTCCGAAGATTTTGAGATGTCCCACTTGTGGATTCTTGTCAAACCAAGTTTCATACGATGTCTTCCCTTCCACGGCTTTAGACTCTGTTCGGTTTTGCAAATAGACAGCAATGTTTACTGCTTCTACCCATAAAAACTTTGGTAAGGACTTCTCTTGTAGCATGCATCTTGCCATGCCTAGAATAGTCCTATTCTTCCGTTCACTTACTCCATTTTGTTGAGGAGTGTAAGGAATGGTTAGCCGGTGATGAATTCTGGCTTCTCTCAACATATCTTCAAACTACCGCGATGTAAACTCTCCATTGTTGTCACTTCTGAAAGTAACAATTTTCTTCTTCGTTTGAGTCTCCACCATTTCTTTAAAGTTCTTGAAATGGCTGAACACTTCTGACTTGGACTTCATGAAATAAACCCAAATGTACCTGCTGAAATCAACAATAAATATTACAAAATATCGACTCCCTTTTAACGAAGGTATATTGAGAGGACCAAACACATCGCTATGTATCAGTTGGAGTTTCTCCTTAGCTCTCCACACTTGCCCAAGTCCGAATGGTTGTCTATGAAATTTGTCGAGTTGGCAGATTTCACAAATCCCATTTGTCTCTTTAAACTTCGGCATTCCTTTCACCATTTCTCTTCTTGACAGACTAGCTAGCGACTGATAATTGCAATGTCCTAGCCTTTTATGCCATAGCTCTCTCCCATCGGTGCTTACAACAATTGCCAGAACTTCTCTCCAATTCATAGGAAAGCTCCTATCCACCATCTTCACAACAACAATTAAGTTCTTTTGAGCATCTTTAATTTCACACTTCTTATCAAAGAAATGAACATCATAATCTGTTAGGATCGATTCCCGTACGCTAGAGGGAGGGTGAATAGCGTTTCGCCGAATTCTTGTTCCTACACGGTTAGTTTGCACAGCGGAAATAATAGTAAAACAATAATGAAATCACTAACCAATGCTAACACGGCAATTTTAGTTGGTATCCACCCCGGTCGGGTGACTAATCCAACAATCCATCGGTGGATCAAACCCCGGATAACCTCCGGCTAGAAGTCGTCTCTCCTTGTGGGTGGAGAAACCTCGCCACAACACCAAGGACACTTCCTGAGTATACAAGATTACTAACTTGCCCTATCCAAGCAAGTTTCGTCAAGAAACTCAGCCACCACGAGGTCCTCTTTAAATAGGACTCGGGGCTGATTTCTCGCTACCAGTCGACTGCCCTTGGGGCAGTCGACTGGTAGCGAGAAATCAGCCCCGAGTCCTATTTAAAGAGGACCTGGTGCCAGCCAAATTCAACCGTTTCATCCCAACGTTCGAATTTTAGCCAACTCACCAGCCACCTACCAGTCGACTGCCCCAGGGCAGTCGATTGGTCCCAGGCTGAGACCTTTCTGTGAGTTCCATCAGTCGACTGCCCCCAGGCCAGTCGACTGGTCTACTCACCCACCTAAGGTTACCCTTCCTGAGTATATTCCACTCCGCACTCAAACCCAAGGATTTCCCGAGTGCAATCACACTGCACTCGTACTCTCACGACTCGACTGACTCCTCCTTCGCAGCCTCGACTGTTGCCTTCGCGCCCTCTTCATCTTCGGCTCCCGTCCCTCGGATGCACGCAAGCCTCCATCTTGCCTCCATGCTATCCTTCACGCATGCCTTTAAGTCCGCGCCCATCAGCTCATCGTCCCTGCTCGCCAAGGTCCCTCGGATGCGCACGTAAGCCTCCAGCTTGCCTCCATGCCATCCTTCACCGTACCGAGGTCGTCCAGTCAAGTCCATATGTGTAACCTGTACAACCTGCACACTCAACATACACATATAAGTAAACAAGGGTAAACCTAACTTAAACCCTTTGCCCAAACATCAAAACCTATGGTCACTCCAGACCATCTTAGGGCCGATTGCTCCAACAATCTCCCCCTTTTTGATGTTTGGCAATCCGTTTAAGTTAGAGAAACAAATAGTAATAAAGAATAGCAAAAACAACGCTAAATAAATGCATATGCAATGCATACATGGATCCTATCCCAAGGCATCCCACACCTAACCCTCCAAGTTAGGAATTTTCACCAAACCGGGTTTTTTAAACTTCTCCCAAGCTCCCCCCGCATTGGACTTACAAAGGCTTTTTAAGAACCTCTCCAAGGTTCCCCTTACGCCAAGAATGAAGCAACCATGCTCCCCCTTAATCTCAACTCCCCCTAAATCTAGGGTTTCTAGCAAATGTAAGTTTGGTTTCCCAACTTAAACCAACACTTCTCCCCCTTTGCCTAACATAAAAAAGAACCCAACAATATCCTAATTATCGGTTCTTTTAATCCTCAATGACCATAAACAATGTGTACTAGCCCCTCATACACTTGTTTTGCATCATTTGGACACCAACACAGCTGTTGATATGAAAATCAGCCCTGACCAGTCGACTGCCAAAATGGCAGTCGACTGATACTCTGAAAGTCTGAAATTTCAACATTTCTGACGAAATTCAGAAATGCGCCAAAAATTTCACAAATCTCCAAAAATTCCCAAATTTTGTGGAGAGGTTTGTGGTAGCCATATCTACTTGGGAAAAATATATTCCAAAATATATCTATCACCATTCCCAAGTTTGACACAAAATCCAAAAACTAGCAAAAAGGTTCACTCAAACCTTAACCAAAAGTCCTAGTTTTGGTTTCCTCTTGATGTCTTTGCCCATGCTGTTGGGACCGGGTGCATGTTGACATGGATACGGGTTCGTAATTTTAAAATTTAATTACGTGCAGCGGAAGATTTAGCATAAATAATTTCTCAAATTATTTTAACCACGTATCTAGCATGCAACCTTATATTGTGTAGACATGATAATATATTAAAATTTTACAGAAAGTAAACTAATTTACTTGATACCTCGCGTAACTCGAAGTAAGGGACGAGATCCAACCGTAGCGTCCCTTGGAAGCTCCGCCTCTATTCGCGTCCACGCCGAGTTCTCTTCGGGATGACTTCGCAAAGCCACGAGTTTCGTGTCGACAAGAACTACTAGATTCTCCAAAGGCACGACTAGAATATCAAGAGAGAGATGGAAAACTAACCACCAAACGAAAAACGGAATTCGTATTCCGGGAGGAAGGAAGGAGTCGCGATCCGCTTCTTCTTCTTCTTCTTCGGCACCTTCTTGGTGGAGGTGGCTCACGGCAACTAGAAGGGGCGCCGGCCATAGAGGAGGGAGAGGGCGCTGGCCCTAGAGGAGGTAGAGGGGGAGAAGGAGAGAGAGAGAGGGCTTGCTTCTTAATCTCTTGATTGAAATTCAAGCCTTGTCTTGGTTCCTTTATATAGTAGCCTCTCCATCGCCAAGTCTCCCTTCTAACGGAATAAATTTTCATAAGAAATTTATCTTATAAATTTTCCTATGAATTATTCCGTTATGTCAAGTTTTATTATAACTAAATTTATAATAAAAAACAAACACATCTCCCCTTTTATTATGGAATAAATTTTCACAAGAAATTTATTATATAAATTTCTTATGAATTATTCCGTTATGCCAAGTTTTTATTATAACTTAATTTATAATAAAAATAACCATGTCTCCCCTTTTATTATGGAATAAATTTTACAAGAAATTTATCTTATAAATTTTTCTTATCATGGAAAAATCAATTCATAATTGATTTTATAAAATAAAATAAACCAATCCATGGTTCATTTTAATTTCCATAAAAAGAATAAATTTCTATAAATTTCTTTATCATGGTAAATCAATCCATTATTGATTTATAAAATAAAATAAACCAATCCAAGGTTTATTTTAATTTCCATGAAAATAAATCTCTTTATATAAATTTCTTTATATAAATTTCTTTATCCATAATTTTATAAAACAAACTACGTGCGGTTTCTTTTATAATTTGAACCAAACAATTTGGTTCTCCCTCTTATTGTGGCCGACCAAACCAAAGAGGGTGGGGACCCTCTTTGGCCGGCCAAACCAAGCCGTCTCCTTGCGAATTAAACTCATTTAATTCGTCCAATAAGCCTTCAAAAGACTTAGCCGTTTTAAGCTTCCGGTGCGCCTCTGATAAATTCAGATTCGACTTATTTCTCTTGATCGGAAAATCTAATTTTCAACTCGTTTTAAATCCCTCGGATTACTCGTAGTGCGTGTGACTAAATAGGCTTTCGATTTATGTTGGCCGTCTATAATTAACTAATTATAGAACGATCATGAGTGGCACCTAGTAGTACATCATGATCCCCAATTAATCGAAAGATCAACGGTTGACCTCAGATATAATTCTGAAACCCTTCAGCAGCTATAATGAGTCGTGCCTCATTCCCTTCACCATCTTATACCCACTTGGTTCAGGACACGGTCTATGTGTGTCAGTCCCCACTAGGCTGACTACGTCACACCTAGCCCAAGTAATGTCTTTCTCGTCCAACGGATTCTAATTACTCTCATGTTTCCTAGAGATTCATACTCGGAACATGTTATGCTCTGGCCAGAGGCTTCGAGTAAAAACCGACGATAGGCCTTGGGTATACATCTCCTCGCAAGGAGTGGTGAATCCTTTGTAGGCTGTTCAAACATCTTCGGGCACTTCGGCTTATACCCAACCATCCTGGGTCCACACCTCCTTAGAGATGCTTGCTTAAGATGTCAAAGTATAAGTCTCCGTGACCAAGATAACTTGAACACCCCAAGTCAAAGGAACATCGCACTTAAGCTGCAGTAAGAACTTTCATTGACATATCTATATGTAGATTACCATATGAAGTTTTACAGCTAGTCACTCCAATGAACTAGTTCCCTTAACTAGCATTCATGTTTATCTCCGGACATCCCAATGTCACCAGCCAGTGAGAATCAGCTGATTAGAGAATAACCCATGCTAGTCTTAACAGAATTGATAGTGTCCGTATTTATCAATTCATCGACTAGGGACAATTTCAATACTTCACAATTGCACATGTAGAGATAATCACTAGTTGTGAATTCATCACAAATTCTCTCATGCTGTGAATTGTATTGCGGACATTCAGTAAATGAGTTTAAGATCCCAATCAAATACACAGACATGTATACTCAAATAGTGAATATTCATTTATTAAAATAAATGTTTACAATCATAAGGCGATTGCCTTAGGACACTTCTCTCATATTACTAACACATGCCACCCCACAATGCATCCCTAGCATTGATTACATGACAATAACACATCAAAAACTAATTTTCATGCAATATGACCTCAATGTCATATTTTTATGCATGAAACTTAACAACACCATGCCAAATCCCAAGAATTGAAACTCAAGTCCGTCTCCAATTCTTTTGGCACACTCTATGGTCCGTCTAGACCTTTAGGAGCACCCCCTCCCAAAGTCCATTCACCATATATCCCAAAGGCTCTTAGAGCTCCCCCTTGAGCTCTTAGCCCTAGCTACCTCCCTAGGTGACTCAACCATCACTAGACCACATCGGTGTTCCACCGGTGATTCTTGGCCTACAAATTTGACATACTTAACCTTAGACACCTCATCTTTGGTTAAGTCATCCTTTTTCCTTTTACATGGCATCCCCTTGTCATTTTTGGACTCCCCCTTCTTGCCATGATCATATGCTACCCTAGCATATTTCTTTCCCTTGGCATGGGAGTTCTTAGACCGGTATTCCAACCCCGATCTATCATTGGTGCATTTTAAACCACCCAACACCATATCTAAACCCTTAGATCCAATAGTGAATCTCTCTAGGGTTTTCTCTAACCTATCAAGCTTTTCCCTTAAAGCTTGATTTTCCCTTTCTAGGTTCCTAAACCTAGAATCCATATGTCCACTTTGGACATTCCTAGACCTATCCATTTTCTTAGGCATTTGTCTCCCCTTCTTGGGGTCAATGCCTTGATTCTTAGGTACCCCAATCTTAGGTCTATCATGATGCACGCTTTTTTTAAGGTTATGATCTACCTTGTTACCCTTAGTCCTATCATTGTACTTAAATCCATGATTATGCACAAATAAACAATTCTCATGAGTTCTAGCATGCATGGGTGGGTAATTAACATGATTCTTGAAATGTAAAGAAGACCTTGAAATCAAATTTTCTTTTGGGTTAGAGGGTACCTCCCTTACCCTTGTAGTCCTTCCTTGTTGTGAGCTTCTTCTCTTCCTTCTTTCTTCTTTTTCCCATCTTCTTAGATTTTTCATCTTCTTTAGCTCACCTTTTCTAGGGCATTTAGTGTGATAATGCCCTAGTTCTCCACATGTGAAGCATCGAATCTTCTTCCTTTTAGCTTGAGCTTCACCAATTCTACAACCCACATTAGCTTTAAATGAATTTACAATGGGTTTAGGGTGTACCTTCTTTTTCTTACCTAGTGGGCACTTATCCTTGTAGTGCCCCTTTTCATTACACCCAAAGCATACAATGTGGTCTTTAGTCTTTGCTTTGGTGGAGGTTGAGGCTTGGTTGACTTCCTCTTCACCCTTGGATGAAGTGGAGACTTTCTCTTGATCATGTGTAGGTGAGGGTCTCTCCTCCCCCTCAATCCTTGGGGTGGTGACCTCCTCCTCTTCTCTAGATGAGGTGGATGACCTCTCACTTTCTTCTTCACTTGAGGATGTGGACACTTCTTCCTCCTCTTGAGCTATTGAGCTCACTTCCTCGGGTTCATCTACTCCTTGAGTTTGTGTAGGGTTCTTGTGATATTCCACCAACTTGGTCCATAATTTGTGTGCATTTTTATAATTCCCTACATTACTCAAAACATTATTAGGCAAAACATCAATTAATACATCTATTACCTTCTTGTTCGCCCTAGAGTAGTCTTATTGCTCTTGAGTCCAATATCTAGGATGAAGCTTCTTTCCATGCTTGTTCTTTAGAACTTCGAAGGGCTCTTCTAGCATGACCATGCACTCCCACTCCATGCTAAGCCAATTCTTCATCCTCGCCCGCCAATAGTCGAAATCCTCATTGTCGTAGGGCGGTGGGGTGTAGATGTTGTCCCCCAACTTATCTTCCATTGCTGCTTCTCCTCTAGCGTGTGCTCCCTCGGCGGTTAGTCCGATCAAGAGCAGTCCTTGCTCTGATACCAATTGTTAGGATCGATTCCCGTATGCTAGAGGGGGGGGGGTGAATAGCGTTTCGCCGAATTCTTGTTCCTACACGGTTAGTTTACACAGCGGAAATAATAGTAAAACAATAATGAAATCACTAACCAATGCTAACACGGCGATTTTAGTTGGTATCCACCCCGGTCGGGTGACTAATCCAACAATCCGTCGGTGGATCAAATCCCGAATAACCTTCGGCTAGAAGTCGTCGCTCCTTGTGGGTGGAGAAACCTCGCCACAACACCAAGGACACTTCCTGAGTATACAAGACTACTAACTTGCCTTATCCAAGCAAGTTTCGTCAAGAAACTTAGCCACCACGAGGTCCTCTTTAAATATGACTCGGGGCTGATTTCTCGCTACCAGTCGACTGCCCCAAGGGCAGTCGACTGGTGCCAGCCAAATTTGACCGTTGCACCCCAACATTCGAATTTTAGCCAACTCACCAGCCACCTACCAGTCGACTGCCCCCAGGGCAGTCGACTGGTCCCAGGCTGAGACCTTTCTATGAGTTCTATCAGTCGACTGCCCCCAGGCCAGTCGACTGGTCTACTCACCCACCTAAGGTTACCCTTCCTGAGTACATTCGACTCCGCACTCAAATCCTAGGATTTTCCGAGTGCAATCACACTGCACTCGTACCCTCACGACTCGACTAACTCCTCCTCCGCAGCCTCGACTGTTGCCTTCACGCCCTCTTCATCTTCGGCTCCCGTCCCTCGGATGCACGCAAGCCTCCAGCTTGCCTCCATGCCATCCTTCACGCATGCCTCGAAGTCCGCGCCCATCAGCTCATCGTCCCTGCTCGCCAAGGTCCCTCGGATGTGCACGCAAGCCTCTAGCTTGCCTCCATGCCATCCTTCACCGTACCGAGGCCGTCCAGTCAAGCCCATATGTGTAACCTGTACAACCTACACACTCAACATACACATATAAGTAAACAAGGGTAAACCTAACTTAAACCCTTTGCCCAAATATCAAAACCTATGGTCACTCCGGACCATCTTAGAGCCGATTGCTCCAACATAATCATCTTCTAGCAACTGTCCAATGCTTATTAGACCTTGATGTAAATCAGGAACATAAACTGTATTGAAATTGGTTTTTGTACCTGAAAGTGTTGGTACTTCAATGTTGCCTTTGCCTTGCACACGAACTAGCTTTCCATCACCCATTCTTACTTGCAAGCAATTGCAGGGGTGAACAGTATCAAACAACAATCCGTTCGATGCCATGTGATGAGTGGTGTCATGTGATAAGTACAACCACTGTCAAGTAGCCATGTATCTTCTTTCCCTTCGGCAGTCTCATGCACTTCCATTTTAGCCATCAAAGTTATTTCTTCAACCTCCTGATCATCCCTTCTGACTTGATAATTTTGGGATTGAGAGTTGTTTCTGCAATCTCTCGCTAAATGACCTAGCTTATTGCAGTTCCAACATTTTGCAGGTGGTTTACTTTTGCAAAATTTCTCCAAGTGTCCCTTTCTATTACACTTGGAACAAAATAGATCTGATTGGAAGTTCCGTTTGGATTCCTCCTTCTGTCCTTTCTTTTCATTATTGTTGTTGGAGTGACCTTTGAACTTCGATACTTGCGTCTTGCCTTTGAATTTGGCCACCAACGCCATCTCGGTCGCTTGGCCAATTCTATTCTCCTTCCTCAATTCAACCGCTTGTAGGGAGTTCACCAACTCAGCAACACTTATTTGCGACAGGTCACGTAAGTCTTCCAAAGAAGAAATTTTTGATTCAAACTTCTCTGGCAAGCTCACTAACACCTTCTCAACAACTCTTGCATCCGCATAGACTCTCCAAGTAGTATAATTTGATTGATTACTTTCATTAGTCTATCGACAAAATCTTTAACCACTTCCACCTCCGTCATCCTTATCAACTCAAATTCCTGTCTCAAGTTCAAGACTTGCATTTGCTTCATCTTGGCACTTCCTTGAAATTCCTCGCTCAGCCTATCCCATGCACCTTTTGCTGTTTCACAGTTCATAATTCTTATGAATATGGTCTCTGATACAGCTGCATGAATCATGCTAAGCACCTTGTATTTCTTGGCGTTCTCCTCGGCATAGAACCTCTGCTGCTGTACAGATGGGTTCTCTCTCAACTCGGCAAGTGGTGCATTAGACTCTACCGAGCTCCAGAGATCGTCACCCTTCAAAAAGGTTTTCATCTTCATGACCCACATGACATAATTTTGACCGTCAAAGGTTGGTGGTGCTCCGGTTGCAACGCTCGTCATGTTGGAGGTGCTTAGGCCGCACGATTCTTTGAGTTTCAAGACACAACCTCGTTCTGATACCACTGTTGGAAAGAAAAGGATGATGAGGTAGGAGGTGTAGAGAGAAAGGAGAGAACAAAATATACTTCAAGTAGCAATTGAAACTCATAAATTGAACTCACACAATTACAAGCACCCTCATGAGTTATTTATACTAACTTGGTTGAAAAGATTTAATCAAATACATATAGTATTTCAAGAAATCAACTTTAAGGTCATTTATTGCCTTTGAATTGATGGTGCACTTTGTCAACTTGATTTTCACCTTTTCATGCCTTCATGTAATGACCAATTTTGCTTTTGCTTTAGAAGATGTGCAACATTTGATGTCAACTACAACAAGTTTTACACATGCTTATATGCTATTCTGTTTCGGAGACTGTATACTGTTGTTTCTACTTGCTTGTTATATCTTTTATTATGTCATGCATTTATCTATTCTTATATCCGCATGGTCCGCCCAGACTCACCCCCCTATCGTCTAATTCTGTTTCAGGTAGTCGGTAGATGCATTACATGGAGCTAGAAAAAAATCCAGTTACCAGTCCATGGTGTTGAACATTTTAGAGTTTTTTCCATATTTATTTTATTTTGATATTTTCTTTATTTCCGTATTTACTTTATTAGACTGTATTTATTGTCTTAGTAGAGTTATGTATAGTTTGAGTGAACTTATGTTTATTCATTTATGGATTGGTATGTTTGTCGTTGAATTTATTTTGAATTATATCATTATTAAATGCTTGGTTGTGGAGTTTTCTTTACTATTGTGATGTCAGCTGTGTGAGATTGTACTATATATTGTTGAAGATATGTATAAATATTCCAATTTGTCTATCGTACAGGGGAGATATTGTCCATTTTTCGAGCGAGCATGAGCCTCTGGGGGTATGACCGATTAATTGTGTAGATTCAATAATCCTATTCATTAACATTAATGAGCTATTAATGATTAATGAATTTTAGTGGATGATACTTAAAGGATGGACCCAAGATATATAAAGGTAGGAAGCTTACCCAATTAGGGCATCTTCTTAACATCAAGAGGGGTTGCTTCTTCTTCCTCCTCTCTTTTCTTCCCTATTGAGAAGGAACTTGGATTGCCACCCATTCATGTAGAAAACTTCCTCTATGCTTGCAAGATCTCTAGCGATAAGTAAGTGATACAATTAACTAATGCAATGGACTTAGGTTTGTCGTGGTATCAATTTTAGCTTTGTATTGCCTTAGAAATTAATGATAGCTAGATTTTGGTATTGTGGATGCATATAGGTTAAGTTCCGCTCAATATGCTTACATAGGTTCCCTACGCGGCCTACTTGTGTTTTCTAGATTTACCTAATGGGTGGTTCGTGGGGTTAGACTATTTATCACCTCTAAGATTAGTCAGATTACAAGAGTTGGATATATGGATCACCAAAAAATAAAAACAAATAAAAATGAAAATAGCTATTGTCTTAATGTCGTGTTGATAATTTGTATTTGCAATTTGTAAGTATCAACTACTTCTTACTTCTGAATGATTCCCCCGGGACATGGTGTTGGACAAATTTCTTCTTATCTATTTTTTATTTATTTTATTCATAAATATTTTTATCTATTTTTTTATTTTTTATAATTTATTTTAAATTAATAATTTTCTATACAATATAAAAGAAATTTTTACTTAATTACATTAATATTAATTTTTAAATTTAAATAAATAAGAATTTATTGATAATTGTAGCTATTTTTTTTTAAAAAAATCATTTCTAGTTTGTCACTTCTATTTAATTTATTTTTATTTTCTTGATGGTAAGAGGTAGGATGATTTATATGCAATCAGGATTTGAAATTTACGTCGGGCACCTTATATGCACGTGATGTTCGAATCACTCATGATGTTGATCTATCTTATATGGCCCATATATTTTTCAAATTTATTCTGATTACAGATAAAATATTTTTGTGAGATCAGATTAGTTATCTCAAAATTAATTGGTTCGAAAATTGAATATTTAGATTAATTTTTTTCCAAGAAAATAAATTATGATTAAATAATCAAAAAGAATTAAGAGCTCGATGATAGATAACATATATAAAAAAACCAAATTGAACTTAATTAATCTTAAATTTAACTCCACTAATTAACAATCATGAGCAATATAAAGCTTACCTTCTTTACAACTCTATTCCAAAGAGTCCTCCAACAACATAGAGGAATTAAACTTTGTTGAAAAAGTGAATGAAAAATCAGATGAAATTGATTTTATCTTTAAATGGTTAGTCATCTGATAATATATGAAAAATTAAATCTTTACTTATCGATGGCTTTTCAGGGTTACATGATTGGCAACCCAGTCACAGGTGGAAAAGTAATAGAAATTCTCAAACACCTTATACTCACAGCAGGGAGATCATATCAGATGACTTCTTCAAGTTAATCTAACTCACATTATCGATAAATTAGGATAGACACAACAAAATGATCCCTGATATCATCTTAATTACTTTCTGA
Organism: Boesenbergia rotunda; assembly: GCA_024364735.1. Taxonomy (NCBI): domain Eukaryota; kingdom Viridiplantae; phylum Streptophyta; class Magnoliopsida; order Zingiberales; family Zingiberaceae; genus Boesenbergia; species Boesenbergia rotunda. The sequence continues at coordinate 430,200 of JAGFNQ010006328.1, read as the reverse complement.
ACTTTCAGATGATACAAAAAATGTTGCAGTGGATGAGAATATTGAACTCCCACTAATTCACAATGTCAGATGTAACTTAACTCATTTACCAATGTGAGTCAAAATATAAACACTAACACGAACAATAAATTAACAATAAGTAAACAATAACACAAACAATGAAACACTAACTGCTGTAAACAAGGGCAAAATGACTAAGGAAAACAAGTCTAGCAATTAATGTAGTGTGAATGTACATAAGATAAGACCTAGTCAAGCAATGTAGTGAAAGTACATAAGCAATAAGCAATGCAGTCTAGGAAATGGTTAAAGTCTAGTGGTGATCATGATTCGGTGGTACCTTTTCGGGGGCAAAACAATGGATAAAGTCCATGAATTCTCCCGATGCAAAAGATTGGAGATCCTGGTATATTGGTGGCCAAGCTGCAGAGTAGATATTGTTGCTAGTGTTTTTACAGGAAAACTAATCTTTTTGAGATTATTCTAATTATTGTTGATTGGGACGCTAGCTTGTAGTAGATACGTGGCTCAAGGAAGCTATATGGCGTGGGTACAAGGATGGGAGAGAAGTATTTGAGACCAATTCGGGAGAGAAGTGTCCGAGATCAACCCGGGAGAGAAGTGCACGAGATCAGCTCAGGCAAAGAGTGCCCGATACCAACTCGGGCTAGGGTTCTCGAGACCACCTCAGGAGAGGTGTGCCCGAGACCAGCTCGGGCACAGAGAGTTCCCGAGCTCAACTCGGAGAGCGGAGTCCGAGACCAACTCGGGAGAGAGAGGACAGATGAGGAGAAGTTTATCGTTATCGGCGATAATGACATACTTAATACAGATGGCGATAGTTTCAAGCGTCCCCTCCCTAAATAGGAATACTGGCTGGTAGTTATGATCCGTAACGCAGGATTTAATATGAGCGGCAGTTGTTACTAGTAGCCCCAATGAAAGACAACTAGTAGGGAACCACGAATCGTGAGGTGTGAGAATAGGGGAGGAGATTATAGCAACGTGGGAGAGCTCGAAGGAAGAGAGCAGCGATTATATAAGTTGCTTAGGCCCCTAAGAAAGGAGGGATCTTTTGGAACTCTAGCAATCTATTCTTCTTGCTCCTCTTCTATCTTTTAGTAATTCCTGATTTGAGTGTCAGAGAGGGCTCCGTCGAAACTCCTTTCGGTGTATCCCCTTAATGCTCATGTTAATCTCGCAGGCGCAGACTGTTAGGATCGATCGTGTCCACTAGAGGGGGGATGAATAGCGTTTCTTCGGTTGTTCTTGTACCTACGTTGTTAGTTGCACAGCGGAAACAATAATAATAAAAACAAACAACGCTAACAAACCTATTTACTTGGTATCCACCCCGGCCGGGTGACTAATCCAAGAATCCGTCGGTGGATCACTCCCCGGATAACCTCCGGCTATCACGTGTCGCTCCTTGTGGGTGGAGAAACCTCACCACAATACCTCGGACGCTTTGTGAACACAATAGACTACTAACCGGCTTTATCCAAGTAGGTTTCGTCAAGAAACTCAGCCACCGCGAAGTTCTCTTTAAATAGGACTCGGGGCTGCCCCCAACGTTCGAATTTGCCAGCTCACTAACCACCTACCAGTCGACTGCCCCCAGGGCAGTCGACTGGTACCCTGCTAATCCTAGGGTTACACTCCCCGAGTACATTCGACTCCGCACTCGAACCCTAGGATTTCCCGAGTACAGTCACACAACACTCGTACCCTCACGACTCGACTGACTCCTCCTCCGCAGCCTCGACTGTTGCCTTCGCGCCCTCTTCATCTTCGGCTCCCGTCCCTCGGATGCACGCAAGCCTTCAGCTTGCCTCCATGCCATCCTTCACGCATGCCTCGAAGTCCGTGCCCATTAGCTCATCGTCCCTGCTCACCAAGGTCCCTCAGGTGCGCACACAAGCCTCCAGCTTGTCTCCATGCCACCCTTCACCGTACCAAGGCCGTCCAGTCCAGTCCATATGTGTATCCTGTACAACCTGCACACTCAACATACACATATGAGATAACAAGGGTAAACCTAACTTAAATCCTTTGCCCAAACATTAAAACACTTGGTCACTCCGGACCACAGATTGCCTCAACAATCTCCCCCTTTTTGATGTTTGGCAATGCGTTTAAGTTAGGGAAATAAGATAGTAATCGATAGCAAAAATAATGCATATGCAATGCATGGATCCTATCCCAAGGCATCCTACACCTAACCCTCCAAGTTAGGAATTTTCACCAAGACGGGATTTTTAAAGCTTCTCTCAAGCTCCCCCTACATTGGACTTACAAAGGCTTTTTAAGAACCTCTCCAAGGTTCCCCTTACGCCAGGAATGGAGCAATCATGCTCCCCCTTAATCTCAACTTCTCCCCCTTTGCTATAAACCCAAACTTGGTTCCTTGAGCCAACATAAACCCAAACTTCTCCCCCTTTGCCATACATCAAAAAGACCCCAATAATATCCCAATTATTGGTTCTTTTAATCCCTAATGGTCCTAAACACAGTGTACTAACCCCCCCATACACTTGTTTTACACCATTTGGACATCAAACTAGCTGCTGATACATAAATCAGCTCTGGCCAGTCGACTGCACCCAGGGCAGTCGACTGATACTCTGAATATCAGTTTTCTGGCTGAATTTCAGAAACGCGCCAGAAATTCCACAAGTCTCCAAAAATTTTCAAATTTTGTGGAGAACTTTGTGGTACCCATACCTACTTGGGAAAAATATATTTCACCATGTATCTATCCCCATTCCCAAGTTTGGCACAAAACCCAATAGTTTTCTTATGAAAATTAAGGCAAATAGGAGACAACCTCCCCCTTAACCCATGCATTCTCCCAATTTTCATTTTCAAAGGGTTAAGTTCTACCCAACTTAATACCCTAACACCAAGCTAGGTTCAACCCAACCTAACAACCAAGTTCTTCTCCTTTGGACACCATTAAAGGCATGTTCCCCAAGCACCCTTATCCCTAGTGTCAATAAGAACTCAACAACACTTTAAACACTCCAAAAAGGTTGCAAGCACATTTGCTAGGACATACCCTATCCTAGAAAACTATGATTTGATTAAACTATCACATGTGCATGACTTTTTGATACATTCTTCTAGTTTCCTCAAAAGTTTGACATTTGTATCAAGTTGAAAATTAATCTAAGATTCCATGTGTTTTTCAAGACTCACACTTATAATTTCACACATGGTGTTGTCCTTAATTCTTTTCTCTTTTTCCTATATATCATAGTATGACACCCTCTCTCTCAACCCTAGACACATAAGGAAGCTTCCAAGGACTTATCATTCAAAAGTCATCCAATGAATTCTAAAACTTCCAAACCATATGATATCACACCACAAAATCTTATATTCTCACAATCCTTTCTTATGGTTTCAACTTCGGATCATCCACTAGACCTATTCTACCTCAGCCCTCACTGATCAGTCGACTGCCCAAATGGCAGTTGACTGCAAAAACATACAGTGTGCATTTTGTTGGGGCAATCGGACCTGAGATGATCTGGAGGATCATGATGTTTTGATGTGAGCAGCAATATGGTTAAGTTAGGATTTGTGTTGTTCTCATATGTGTACATGAGTGTGCAGGTGTACAGGTACACATGGACCTGGTTAATGTCTTCAGGTGAAGGATGACATGGAGGTAAGCTGGAGGCTTACGTGGGTATCCGAGGGACCGTTGGATAGCAGGGATGATGAGCCGAGGGACGTGGACTTCGAGGCGTACATGAAGGGTGGCATGGAGGTAAGCTGGAGGCTTGCGTGCGCATCCGAGGGACGAGGGCCAAAGATGAAGAAGGCGTGAAGGCAACAGTCAAGGCTACTGGTGAAGAGTCAACTAGGTTGTGAGGGTCTGAGTATGAGTGCTTGTACTCAGGGTCTAAGCCGGGAGGGTTTGAGTGCGGAGAGATTTGTACTCGGGAGTAAAATCCTAGGCTTAGGTATGGGGCAGTCGAGTGATATAGGCTGGAACAGGCTGGCAGATTTTGAACGTTGTGGTATAACGGTTGAATCTGAGTGGGACCAGGTGACTGCCATTTGGGCAGTCGACTGGTAGTGACTGTTCCAGACTCGAGCCCTATTTATAGGGGATCGTTTACTACTATCGAAAGTGATGAAACTTGCTTCGGTAAAGTAAGTTAGTAGTCTATTGTGATCAGAGGGCTTCCAAAGTGTTGTGGCGAGGTTTCTCCACCCATAAGGAGCGACAGATCTAGCCGGAGGTTATCCGAGGGTTGATCCACTGAAGGATTCTTGGATTAGTCACCCGACCGGGGTGGATACCAAGTAAATCAGGTTGTTAGCATTAGTTATTTCTTATTTACTTTGCATATTATTGTTTCCGCTGCGCTAACGACTTCGTAGAGATCAAAGAAACGATCAAAAATTGCTATTCACCCCCCTCTAGCAAGGTGTATCGATCCTAACAATTGGTATCAGAGTGAAGGACCGCTCTTGATCGGACTAATCGCCGAGGGAGTACTTGCTAGAGGAAAAGAGTTATGAAAGACAAGTTGGGTGATGATATAAACTCACCACCACCATACAAGCCTAGGGATTTTGCATATTGGAGAAGTAGAATGAAGATGTGGCTCGGCATGGATTGGGAGTGCGTAATGGTAATAGAAGAACCATTTGAGATCCCTAGAGACAAGCATGGAAAGAAGCTCCACCCTAGATATTGGACAAGTGAACAACAAGAGCAATCTAGGGCAAACGAAAAGGTAATCAATGTTTTAATCAATATGTTTCCTAACCATGTATTGAGTGATGTAGGAAAATATTCAAATACATGCGAGTTGTGGAATAAATTGGAAGAAGTTCATAAGAACTCCACATCAACTCAAAGAGTGGAAGAGTTTGAGGAAACCAACTCGAGCATCCAAGAAGAGGAAAAAGAAAGTGAATTGTCAAGCAATGAGGGGGAAGTGAGTGGAGAAGCATCCATTCCATCTGAAGAAGAAGAAGAAATGACAAATTCAAATGTTGAGGGGGAGGAGAGACCCTCAATCATCCAAGAGCAAGAAAAGATTACCACCTGTGCCAAAGCTAAATCAAGAGATCACATCACCTGCTTTGGTTGCAACAAAAAGGGGCACTACAAGGATAAGTGCCCACTAGGTAAAAAGGAGGTAATTCCTAAGCCCAAATTCATTCAGTTTAAATCTAATACGGGTTGTAGGAACAAGGAAGATCAAAAGAAAAGAAGGAACATCCGATGTTTCACATGTGGGGAGCTAGGGCATTACCATACAAAATGCCCAAGGAAAGGAGAGTTGAAAAAGATGGAGCACCTCAGGAAATGAGAGAAAGAAGAAAGGAAGAGGAGCACTAATCAAGGGGGAGCCTCAAGGGTAAGAGAGGTAACCTCTAACCTTACTTATGCTTCTAATTTTTCAATGAATGCTCACAATGTTTGTTTGACTGATAGAATTACTAGCAATTGCTTGTCCATGCGTGTTTTTGATTTTAAATATCATGATAGGAATAGAAACACTTTTGTGTGCCAAAACACCAAGAATTCTGTGGTTCATAATAAATCTAGAAATTCTAGGGCTAAGAACCAAGGAATAAACCCTATGAAAAAGGGAAATATGCTTAGAAAAATAGGAGGATTTAGAGATGATCAAATTAGGTCTAGAGATCCTAAGGTTAGGGAGTTAGAAAAGGAAAATCGAATGTTAAAGGCAAAACTTGATAGTTTAGAAAGAAATCATGGTAGAGTAAGTCAAGGGTCCAAGGAATTGAACATGATATCAAAGGACCAAAAGCATAGGAATGGTAGGCCAGGCTTAGGATGCTACTCTAAAAGGGCTAATGGTGATAAAGTGTCATATTCAAGGATGCCCTATGATTATGGTAGAGAAAAGGTCAAAAATTGTAAAGAAAAGCAATTTAAAGGAGAAGAGAAAAATCCAACCAAGGATAAGGTATGGAAAATCAGGAAAGTAAGGGTTGAAGGTCAAGAAGCACCGGAGGAGCACCGGTGTGGTCTTGCCTTTGTAGAAGAGTTACCTAGGGAGGTAAGTAGGGATAGGAGCTTGAGGGAGAGCTCGAGAAGCCAAAGGGGGCTCCATGGTCAATGGATCTCAGGTAGTTTCCTTCTAAGAGATTGAAGAAGACTGTAGGGTGTGCCAAGATGTTTAAAAGGCTAAGGTTGGTCTTAATCCTAGAAAATTGGCACACTAAAAGGGGAATTATAGAGAAAAAGGTGAAATTGGGATTTTAATTGAGACAAATTGGTATTAATACCTAAATACCATGTAACTTGATGTCATGAAGTGATTATGAATGAGTGTGGGAAGAAGCATCAAGGTGAGGTCAAAAGTAGAACCTTTGGGAAAAAGTTTCATGATACACTTTAGAGAAACTCGAAGTATGTATCAATCTTGGGATTCGGGATAGTTTTGAGTGAGATTATATTTTTCCCAAGAAGAAATAGGATCCACAAATCTTCTCATAAAATTTCAGATTTTTTGGGAATTTGTGGAATTATTCGTGCATTACAGAATTTCGGGTTGGCAAGGCAAAGTTTCATATGGCAGTTGACTGGTAGGGGCGCAGGTGACTGGTAGACCTCAAAGAATACAGTTACGCTCAAGCACAGGTGACTGCCACGATCGCAGGTAACTGATAAACCTCACAGTAGGTATTTACACTCAAACCCAGTCACCTGCGATCCTGGCAGGTTACTGGGACGCGAGTTGTTTATAAGGAAAGGGCGCGACGGGGGAAGCCAAACCTAGGGTTTTGGTTGATCATCCACGGCGATTTCCTCCTCCTCTCGACTCCTCTTGCGTCCTGAGCTCCTTCTAAGCCCTAAAACTCCTCTCTAGTCCTCCTATAGTCCAGATCTACTCCTAGGGCTCGGTGAAACTCCAATTTGTAAACCAATCCACGGTCTCTCTAAATTTCCAAGTCTCAACATTGAGAGAATCAAGAGGTATCACGATTTAAGTTTTAGTTTTTTAGTTAGTTTGTGGTTTGGAACTAATATAATGTTTTGTGCATGTTTTCCTTGTCGTTTCCTTGT